>VYZT01061380.1:0-14434 GCA_013400735.1 Pomatostomus ruficeps
ATGTATATCAGATCAAAAAAAACCACTACAAATTATTACAATTCCACTGCTTCCTCTTGTGATATTTCTTCCAATTTAAGATGATAATTCCCAAAGCATGTTAAACTCCGTACTTGGAAGTTTACAAAAAACTATTCCCACATTTCATAATCAGCACATTTTCTTTCCTCCCACGTTGTTAAATCCATGCAATTTTCAACTGATTAGATAAACCTAAAACTACTCACCAAACAACTACCAAAACTTTTTCCTTTTGTTCCCATTTAAAAAGGCAAGAAGAAACTATTCCTTTTAACAAACTAACAGGGAGATCAGATTCTGTGTCAATGGCCAACTAGTGCACCATCTGCCCCACAACATGCTCAGCAGGATTACGCTCTAATAAGACTTTTCAGAAAATAGGATCAAAAAGAACTTTAGAAATCAGACTAAGGTTAGTAAAAGGTCAAAGAAAAATATTAAGAATTAAACTATAATCACTATAACCTCAATGTTATATGTAAATTTGAAGATACAATGAAGAAAAGACCACAAAACTCAAGAGTGAGGACTTGGATAAAGCTGTACTTTATCAGTCTTGAAATACCTGGTACT
This sequence comes from Pomatostomus ruficeps, assembly GCA_013400735.1. Lineage (NCBI taxonomy): Eukaryota > Metazoa > Chordata > Aves > Passeriformes > Timaliidae > Pomatostomus > Pomatostomus ruficeps. The sequence continues at coordinate 595 of VYZT01061380.1, forward strand.
TCATTTCCTATAATTAATACAGCCAGAATAAAGGCCAGAGACCCTTCTGAAGGCTGTTTCCACGTGTGAGTTGAGGGAAAGCATTTTTCATTCTCAATACTTGTGGTAAAATACTTTATGTAGATTAAGGGTTGAGGAATAGCAGACATGACTTCCTCTCTTTGTTGCAGAGAACAGAATTCCCAAAACCCATTAATTAAAAGGTGGTAAGCAAGAACAAACAACATGAAAGCCCTATCCTTAAGATACACTCTAATCAAGAGTTCAGTGAATATATTACCTCCTGATGTATAAACAGAGTTTAAGAAAATAGGCTTGTACCATTATTTTCCTACACGAAAAAGGCAATACCCATCTCATTGAATTTGAGGTTGTATTAAATTAGAGACAGTTTTACTAAACTGTTTTACAATTAGAAAATTCAGGCTTTTTAAATATCTACAAATAACTGATATAAGTACAGCTATATCTAGGCCACAAGAAAATAGAGTGCCTGTTGTATTTTCAACCTGACTTCTCACGATTTGGCGCCTCTGTACTCATTTTCGCAGTTTTAACAGCACATTAACACTACTTTAAGCATCCTATTTCCTTCTATTACTTATTCAAAACAAAAAGCAAGAGCACATCTTCTCCATCAGTCACAATTATCTGGTTGAATGATTTCTGTAGAAAAGTATTTCCAGATTAAACTGAATACAAATCTCTCCCTGGCCAAACCTTTCCTGAAGACAGTCATACCTATTTACAGCCCAGTATCTCACAAGAACATCTTTTTAACCAGTAAGGTGCCAAATTTAATAACACTAATAAAAACATAAGACCCTTGAAGACTATTCTGTGATGATGCCAACAGAAAATACACACCCAATAAGAACTATCACTGAATGACAAAAGACATTAGAAAGGCAATGAAAGACCAATAGCACTGGATCATGGGGCGCTTGTTCTCAGGACACATTTGAGCTGGTGCAAGGTGGACTCAGTTGTTCTAAGGGTACTACTAACAGGTGCAGTCACAAGCTAGAGGCATGAGGAAATAGGGTCTAACTACAGGTAATGAGAGAGAAAATCCTTTTGAGATTATCTCCGGATGACCTTGTGTAAGGCCCTCGGCCCATTTTCCCGATTTGTCTATGAAATGGGGTTGAAGGCATAAAAACTGAGCCAGCCAGAAGAAGCCTTTATAAACCTAAAACCAAGCCACCACTGCACTTACAGATCAGTGGGTGAAAGAGTAAAGAATTTGGATCACAACTCATTGCTCTTGAGAAATGCTCTACTCTTCACTCTTACCTTATCAGAAGATTTTTCTGTATGAGCATGATGAGGGCCCATGCCGTGCTTATACGAGCTGGAGTGTTTGTACCCAGAATCCTTGGTGTGTTTTGACTCTTGAGATACAGGAAGCAGAGCACCTGCCACTAAGTACTCTGAACCTTCAATGGCACTAAGAATTGTTCGTGCTGTTTCACCAGTCTCATGTCGCTCCAGTGTGCCTGGAGAAACACAACAGAAGTGGTAACTTTTTCAAGGAGTTATACTATTACATCTCTGGGCAGCTATCATAGTATTAACCGAGTACACTTCATCTGAGCAAACAAATCACAAAATACTTACAGACGAGGCAATTAACTATTTTTTTAAATTTAAAATGTATTCTACACTATTGCTATTAAAGAAATAAAGCTTAATTTCTAAAGAAATCACTGCAACAAATAACTGTTTCAGATCAGCAACTCCAGATATTTCATACATGTGGAGTGAGATGCAGTTTTCAAAGGGAGCCAAGGATATTCACAAAAATATCACGTGTCAAAACTGTCCAAAACAGTAATTTGTTTGCTCCCCACAAAGCCCTTCCAGAGCATCTAGATCATTAACAGTGTAAACAACAACACATTTATGTAATATTTTAGTGCTGTCCTCTAGTGTTCTGGATTACAAATCGCAAGAGAAAGGTCAATTTTTTTCATTCCATTCCTAAAAACTATCAGACATAAAGAAGGTTTATACATGAATTTATATGTAGCTTACACATCAGGGATATGAATGTGGTGTTTCAGAGACTATTTCATTGCTTGTGTGGCCCTCTGGAATTTAAATCCTCTAGCTGTTATACTCAGTTATAGTATTTTAGTAAAAATTTTATTTAGCAATAATTTTAGTAATACTATTTTAATTATAACTAACATTAAAGATAGCTAAACTGCACTTAAATGTATTTGAAATGAGCTATTATATACTACACATTTCCTACAGGAATTAAAAGAAATTGCTGAAATAGCATGTTTCCTATAAATATCAGAGAAAAGTACATCTGAAGGATTTTTCAAGTATTAAATATCAGCTATAACATGAAATGTTTTTCCCCTAAGTTTGAATTCTTTCTACCCTCAAGTAATACAACATGAATTTTCCCTTTCGCTGTTACAAGAAAAAAATGTGTAACATTGAAGTTCTATCAGTAACACCTGCTAAAAATATTGGACTGGGATTGAGGGATCTCATACAATAAGTGTTTGTGTGTGTATATGTGTGTATAAAATCTCTTTATCTGAAATTATTTCTCTGAAACTCATCCATTTCCGTTCACTGTAGTATCACCTCTACTGCTCACATGACAAAGTCTTTGAATTCAGAGCAGAAGAAAATAGGGCAACCGATTCTTTGCCCCCTATAAAAACCAGCTGAACACCACAGATTACTGTAATATTACATTGAGAGAAATAAGAATCAGCCCCAATTGTTTTTAAAGTGCCATTTTCTTAATTCCTCCCCAGGACTTGCAGCCAGTGCCAGGGACCATTACAGAACAGGATGCTTCCTGAAAGGAAAGTAAGTTGCCCAAACGGTCTTCATAGTTAGACTGTCTACAAAGCTCCCAACACTGCACATTTCAGGATTTCCAGAACACAAAGACAACGTTTAAATATGACTACAAGGGATGGTTATACAGGAACAAACACACATGCGCTAGAGCATTTGCAAAGTGATGAAGTTTGGAAATAATAGTCACTCAGCTAATGTTATTTTGGCCTCTTTGTACATGTAAAGCAGCTTTTCAAGTGATAAACATGCCTTCTTTACCCACAGAACTATCTGGATTATTCAGAGCCAAATATGAACAATATTAACCAAAGAAATCATTGTTCTTCCTGTTAAGTAGCAGGGACTAATGTTTCTCTGTCACCTTCTGTGGCAAGTCCACTACACAATGAGTATCTGGATGTGTGTACATACATCCATATAGCCAACCTTGTTTTCTGTAACACTTTTGTCAGAGTAATTCACTGCCAGAGTCCTCAAATGCTTCAGAAAGCCTACCATAACATCCCTGTGAAATTACCAGGTATCATGTTCAGTTTAAGGAGAAATTACAATACATTTTCAATCCAAGACTTTTGGCGGCATGGTACTAAATTTCAAAGATCTGATTATGCAGTCTTAGGTATTAGACAGAGCTTCCAAACATGTCTTGTTAGCTCCAGATGCATTTGAGTGCCTCACCACCAGGCATCCCGCACAGCCAGGCCATTCTGTGGGTTAATCTAGTGGATGCATAATAGAATATAATTTAGTTAAAGCTATCATACTACAGGCTTGGGTTATCTTCCATATATCAGAGCTTTTCACGGCAACAGCTTCAGAGCCAATTTTTCAACTTCAGTTGAAGAAAAAATTTTAGTTGACAGAAAAAGAAACATACCTGATGGTAAAAGGTAGAGAAGATGTGACAGGAGACCTTGGAAGGCAATGGCCTGAAGGGAATATACAGGTATTCTCCATGTACATGAATTTATATTTTACATATTTAACACACACAGATGACAGATATGCTTCTGTATGTTATAGACTTGGCAGCTGCAAAGTGAGAAACCACCAAGCAGGTTGGTTTTGCGTTACTGAACATTTCTGCTACTAGCAAACTCTTCTCTAAATGTATCAGGACATTGCCATTGTAAGCATACTATTTTTTGAGTAGTTTTTAGAAGAGAAAATTAACATCTTATTAATTGAAAAAATACCTTCTGTTCACACTATGCAAGAAACAGGACTTGGTTTCTCACATAGAGAAGTCACAATTGGTTTGGGAGTTTCTTAATTTTTATTTTTAAAGCACATTTATAGATAGTAACAGTGAATAGCAAATGCCCTGGACAACCAGCTTAGTTTCTTACTGACGGAACATTATGACTCCAAAAATCAATTTGAAAAACTTCAGTTACATCTTTAAATCAATTCGATATCATTCATAACAGCTATCTCAAATCTCTTTTAAGTAGCACTTTCCAGAACATGGCTATTTTCTTAAAAAAACCCCCATCCTTTCTTGCATATACTACCCAATCCTGTTCCCTGTATGTGAACATCTGTGTCTACAGGTTTGCGTGTGCAGCTGGAGCTGCAATAAAATGGTACAAGGTACATAGGAAAAAAGGCGATCATGAAAGTGTTATGAAGTATTTATATTATATGCTTAACTTTACTCTTCTGAAGACCCCAAAATACTACTTTACAGAGCAAATAGCTGTCCAAGACAAAGGAAGAGACCTGTATTCTGTGATGCCTGATTACATCTTTCAGAGAAACAAACAGGGAGCGTGAGGGGAAAGGATTTAGAAACCTGTATAAATGACAAAGACTTTCTCACCACTGCAAATGGTCAAAATAATACCAGGGCAGGGTGGTTATTGTTCAGAAACTGTTATTGGTTAGGAATATGCTGTCTCTGATTTTAAAGGAAAATAAAAATAAAGACAAAGAAAAGACAAGGCTTGTACATGAGAGTACAGGAAAGAGGACAGAAAGAAAATCCACTCTCAAACCTAAAGTATTTTAAATATGACTAAGCCCAAAAGATTTTTGATTAAGGAGCAGAAAATAGCAATGGATGAACAGGAAAAGATAGGGGTGTCTACAAAGCAGCACTGCTGCTATGACTCCCCCCCTCCCTACTATACATACAAAATACAGGAAAAGAAAGTCTTTATCTCTCTAAAGCTGTGACCATGGCAACCAAGTCTCAGGAACAGACAAGAGTGGAGTATTTCACTCTCCTGGGCAGCTCTGGACCACCAGATGCGACTGGCTAGAGACTGCTACAACATCTTATTCTTCCTGTGGACCAAATACTACAAATTGTGTCTCTTGGTGTTAGTGCTGTCCACACACTTCTCTGGGTCCTGCTCGTACTGAATGATGCATTTTCACTGCAGAGGTCAGGCATGTTTTCCTGCCTCAAGACGAGGCGTTCACTGCCATCACATGACCTGTCATATCATCAGGCTCCAGTGCTTTCTGTCTGCTGTCACAGCTAAAGTATCGAAAATGCTCAATATTGCAGGGCTGCTGTGACCTAGTAACTCAGATGACTCTTACAGCATAGCAGTGCTCTGTGAATGAGAAATTATTTCAGAATTGATTTTATTTAAAAACAGCATGTGGTCAAGACCAAATCCTTTTCTTTACTAGTAGTCAAAACAGAAACATCACCTCTCAAAACAAGTATCATCTGTATCATTAGTAGGTTTACTTTCTGTTAAGATCTTCCTTTCCATAAATACCTATTTCACCTGGAAAAAACTCTCCCAACAGGCTTTCTTCTATGCTGGTAAAATAAGGCATACAGAAATTTTACATCCCTTCCTAAATGCCTGAATTTTACAATTCTACAATCTTTCTCCAGGACAGTTGTCAAGCCCTTTGCTTGAAAAATCTCTCCTTAGTGCTAGTGCTACCACTCCAATATCAATTGGCCCAAAACAGATAGAACAAATATTGCATTAAGAATATATATTCCAACCACTATCACGACAAAAGTAAATGCCATCTAGCAAAGAGAAATGGGATAGATTACACACAACCCAGCCTATTAAAATAATCTAATAATTTTTTGAAGTATTTTACTTATAGGTAGAGATTAACACTGGAGATGCCCTGCAATGTGTCTTTGCAGACCCTCCATACTGATTTTTGCATTTGGAAGATTTCTATGTGTTATTGACATCCTTCAGAATACACACTTTCAGAAGAGCATCAGCAAACTACTGTCAATATCCTTCAGCTGAAGGAAGCAATGAAGAACAACACTAAGAAAACTACTGAAATCTAATTTATAATGCTGGTTTACATATGTAGGTAAAAAGAGCAATTCCCTAATGCAGCCAGTTCTTACCTGAGGGTTTCTGATGCAGCCACGAGACCTCAAAAGAAAGGACATGAAAACGCCCCTGTTCTCTCCCTGACTCTATCTAAAGCACTCCAAACAGTAAAGGACAATAATCCTGTGGCAGGAATTGTTGAGACACAGTAAATGTGCCAAACTGGGCTGAATGGAAGAAGTTACCAGCTCTGAACCTGGAAAGATATGCAAGTGGTTCCTGTCCTTTATCACAATCTGAAACATGGAATGAGAATCTGTCCCCTGGTGTCTGGAATGAAACCCCTCTCCGGCATGCACACTTCTGACTGCACTAGATCATAGCAATCAGTTTTCAGTTACACTTCACATATATATACACACACACACGTACAAAATTTTATTTATTTTTTAATAAGAACAAAATTAAATTATCAACTGGAGGGAATAGACATAGAGCTAAATGCCATCCATGTTTCACCAAGTAGACATAAAGCACATAAATGTCCATGTGCATATGCATACATATGAATATAAAGACACACTCTTGTACACTGACAAGAGTCAGGTAACCTCAGCTTCTGCAAACCAGGCAAAGGATGACGCTGCTTTTTTTTCTTTACCCTGAGACAGACTTTCCCAAGCTCCACTACCCTTTATTATTCTACATCAATAAGTATTTACTGAACGATGACTCAAATTTAGAGAGCTATGAAATATTCAAGTACAAGCTACATGCTGACCTGAGGCTTACACATATAAAATATAAGATGCAATAAAAGAAGAGGCAAAACATTAGTTAAGTTTTAACTTAAGACTGACAATTAAAACAAACAAAAAAAACCCCAAAGCCAAATGCTAAGTTCCACAAGGCATATATATTAATGTTTAAATTTTATTTGCAGATTTGCAGATGTTTATGCTATGCAAAATTCATAAAAAAAAAAAACAACAAGAAGGCAGGGACTGCTATGACTTTGACCCCACACCATGGCCTCCAGCAGATGAAACACAACCACAGGATTTATCAGTTAGGCCACACTCACCCACTCAGATCTAATTCTGACCAATGACCTGAAGAGAAAAAGAGAACAATGGAAAGACAGGGAAAATGAAAAAGATATCAAAAGTGACTGTAAATCACTAAATTTTACAAGGACAAAAAGGTCCTAGATATGCCTAGATATTTGTTGGTTCTAAAATGATCTAGGCATAAATCTTAGTAAAGTAATGACCAAATTTGCTTTGACAGAGTTCAAAGTTTTAATGAAACTATACAACTTACTTTCTCACAGCCACCCAATGAAATCTAAACCTTAGCTTTCTAAACAGTTTAATCCCTAATTTCTGTATGGGGTGGCAAAAGTTGTCAGACATACTAAATGAAAGTCTACCAAACAACCCAAACCCCTCCCCTCACAAATTCTTCAACTCATCCATTACTTGCTGTTTACCACAGGTTTAGAAGACTCATTGTTGGCACCGATTATAAAAAATATTGGAGCATATGTAATTACATAAAAATTATCTTTAAACAGTGTTTGAAAATCTTCCAGTATGTTTGACCATCAATATGATCACAGGCTTGATCCATAGCATCACTATCTGCAGAGTAATTTCATTTCCTCCATGGCAGGCATGCCTCTGAAACAGCTGAGGTTTTATGTAACATTTAAATCTATTGATGTGGCATTAACACAACAAGAAATACTTGCAGAGTATTTCTGAATTCTTCTCTATTTTTCATAAAGATTTTTTGATGATCATACAGATGGCTTTGACTAATGTTAGACACTGCATATTTTAAGAGGGCTGCCAATCTCATTAAAAGGTCAGTTTACTGTATTGATACCCAGGTAGCTTTTAAATGCTTGAGGTAAAATCTTCTATGCTTGACAGCTATCTTAAGGTGGTGTGATTTTTTCCTTTCTCAGCAGAAGCGTCTCAAGACATTTATCACTCGTTAAAGCCAAGAAACACAAGTGACTCAAAGGCGAACATTCGCCTTCTGTGAGCGGCACCTCCAGTGCTGCCGCCCTGCTCCCGGCACAGTGGCAGCAGTACCTGGAGCACCGCTGCTGTTTCTGCTCGCTCAGGCAAGGGAGGTCCATCCAGCCCCTTCCCGTGGTGACGAACAGCCAGGCTCACTACAGTGAATGCATGCCATGGTCTTTCACTCACCTCAACTGGAAACCCCAAGACAAACACAGCAGTATCACCCTGATGCTACATTTGCAATACCAGGAAGTAACAGCAAAGACAACCCCTGAACCAAGGTAGCAGGCACTTCTGTGCAAATCTCTGGTATTCACTCTATACATCGAAACATGGGGGTTTTAAAATTACATACCACCTAGAGTGTTCTAAGAGTAATTCTATAGAAAACACTGCCATTCTTAGGATTTCTGCTTTGTTTAGATGCAGAAGTTAGAAGCCACTACAACAGTAATGCTTCTGCACTTAAAAAGAAAATGGCAGAACTATTGTTACCAAGCACTCAGATACTGTGACAATCCACATGTCAAAATACAGGAAAAAGTACTCTATTCAGAAAAGGATTCAGGTAGAGCACAAATAGGGAAAGCAATACACAAACAGTGTGGATAACAAAATATTATATAGATATTTATTTAGTAATTGTCCATTATTTATTGACAATTTTGACATTTTCTAGTAAGGATTTTAAGTATAGAGTTAATTTTGACTACTCAGGAGATCTGACATCATAAAAATACTTTTTGGGCACATGTTTCAATTAATTTTTTTTAATATTGGAGCTAGCAGCATGCAAGAGAGTTTTGAGAATTTGCATTCCCTGGGAGAGTACAAAAAACGCAAAGCCAGTGTAAAGCTAAATAAGTAGTATGATAGCAGAACAATAAACTGAAGTTTTATTAAGTGATGTTATTCTATCTTTAAACTCAAGCTAAACATATCATAAAACAATAAAACAGAGCAAGACTTGCAAGGCAAAAGAAAATAACAGGAAATTAGTAGATGATTCATTCTGCAAGTATTATGAACTTCAAGGAATAAATTAATTTCAAACTTGTACTAATTGAAAAACAATTTGTTGCTGATAAATGAAGATTATTAACTCTGAGCAAGGAAGATTGCTATTTAAAGTCTACCCATTCATTTCTTCCTCTTAATACATATTAGATGTAAAGGTGGCTTAGTAGACACATTGCCATATGCTGTACACAGCAAGGAAAAATCCTTTGATCCTTTTATTACTATATCTTACTTATATTTACTTTTCTAAAAAAAGCAAAGATACCAAGTGGTTAGGAAAATGTGAAAGCAATACAGATAACAGCTAATTTCCTTATTGAAGGGGATTTCAAGTGGTGGCTGTTGGAAGAAATATTCTGCACTTTAATTAGAATAAAATTTGTTATTGATTTTCATATTTGTCTTCTAGCACACAAGTTTGGAGCATATCCTGTACACACACTATATTAATATTCCAAATGTATGATTAGATCAATATTCATTGTCATGGAAAGATATTCTACTGTAATGGAAAGTTGCCGTATCCATATATTAAAATTTAGGTAAAATACATTAAACTAAACAGATATTATTACACGGCTCCTGTATTTTTTTCTCTATCACTACCCATATGCAGGCGCAATACCAACATTTAAACTTAGACTAATTTAACTTTGCTCTGTAAATCAAGGGAGTAAAAGGATATAATTAAATTTATCTTATTCTAGACCTGTAAGCGCAGCAGGCAAGTATCTTTCGCCTTTTCTTCCCCCACCTTTTTTAGACTTGCCTTGTAGACAGTGGGAAAGAGATACAGACTTAAATTACACTTGAAGTCAACTATACTGGTATTTAACATTTCAGCATAAACTATGCTGAAATCCTATTTATTTAGAATATATGCAGACTATTGTACTCTGAAAACTTCCCAGTGACCACATAAAATAAGGTTATCTTTGGAAATCTTGTGGAAAGAGAGTACACCAAGTTGTACATGAAGTAGCACTAGCTTAGACTTTAATCTAGGAGACAAAGTTTCTCTCGTCCCATAAAGTGATGATTATGAAAGCCTGTGGAAAGACAAACATTTTTAAGTCCTTTGGAATGCTTTCTGTACAAGCATGTCAGCCTCTCTCCCAGGAAAATGGACAATGAACTGTTATGCATAATAAAATCTCCCATCTGCTTTAGGGGTCATCCTATTAATCACCTGATGCAAGAACACTTTTATAGTTAAAGCAGTACTGGGTCTCTAAACTTTAGAATAGTCACTTGTGAAATTCAACAGAATTATTGCTGACTTTACAACAGTGTAAATATTGAAATATTCATTGAAATTTCTTAATCCACAGTTTGAAATTATAAACACACTGGCTGTTTTCCCTGTCATCCATTAACTTTTGCACAGGAACACTATTCAGATTTGGTTTTTTAACTGCAAACAGTGATGTATGAGTCTGACACAATACTCCACTGACTCTACCTTAGAGGCAAAGCCTCAGTCATGAAGCTAACTGCATAGCCAGAAGAAATACAAACACTTTTTGACTGCAGAAGCAACAAAAACTATCTTATGTCCCTTTCCATGACAGAACTCAAGCACAAGGCTACCACTTAGATTTTATCCTGTTTAACTGAGTCAGGAAACATGTTCAGAGGTAACTGTGGAGGCAAGTGGCCCTATGTGGGGTTGCCCATTCATCTGCCAGCAGATGAAACCCTCATGGAAGGTGCTGTGTTCTGCAGAGGTTCCTCAGCGATGCTGTGTACCTCTGTCACGCATCTGAACAGTGCTTTGTCTGCCTGAGTGCCACTGAAGTATCCACATAGCTCTTGATCTAGGTCAGGCCAATTTCAAGGATCAACGCCATGACCTCTTGTGTTCTCCTGCAATACAGATGTAACTCAACATTAAAGCAACCACAGTATATCCTACCGGGCTTTCTCAGGTATTGACCCTAGATGGCACCTTTTAGTCAGCAATGCATAACAGGAACAACAACAACAACAAAAGATTTGTTAATTGCTCCTGTATAACAAATAACAGCATCTTTTCTTGTGCACCAGCTATTCCTAAAGAGGTGGTGATCATGGCACTCGTCATTCCGTGATACACGTAACAAAAGATACACACACTTCTAACCATCTGCACCCTGACTGAATATGTAATATGCATGAGCAGTGGCATCAATTTTACTTCCTCTTTAATCTCAAAATAGGCAACGTTTTTACGAGTAAAGGAGAGACAGTTCAAATATACTCTGATTTTTTTTTTTTTGGCTAAAGCAAACAGTGTAGATAGTGTGTTGTAATAACCTGTAAAATTAATTGTGATCTCAATACTCAGTAAAATTGTGTTTTGATCCAGTTTTAATATGTGCATTTCAGTGGCTCTGGACTTAAAGCACCTTCCTCCTCTCAGGACACAGCTCTGAATGGCCTGGACATTCCTACTGCAGTGTCTAGTACCATTACAACCCTAATAGTTCTGTCTGTCCAACTCATATAACTACATTTATTACCCATATGAATCAGCATCACATTCTCAGATCACCTGGGAATCCACAGTTTAGCCTGCAAACACTCAGCTTTAGTTTTGCTGACTACACAGTTGTGAGCTTTGCAATTATCTTCCACTCTTAACTCGTTATCAATTAAATCCAAATATCTCAGATTATGAATTTTTGGAAGAAAGAGTAACTTTGTTTTCCAACTTGGGACTGTTCAGAGTGAAAACATCAGTCCTTTTAATAAGTTGGATTTTTATTTATAGCTCCCAGGAATATTCTACTCCATTCACTGCCATGTCAGCTAAACTTCTGATTGTCAGACTTAAGCTATTCTATTTTACTAGTAGCATACCTTGAACTGTAAGAAAATTTTCTTCCTTGTTTGTTTATGTAAACATTGAAACTCTCCAATTAATATAATCAACGTGTTAGTATTTCTGTTTTGGTCTTCTGCAAATTATGCTCATATAACACCATGTGACAGACAAACCTTCAGGAAAGTGAGCAAGACATCCCTCTGTGTTATTACCTGTTTCAATTTCCCAAATATAAACTGAATTGTCTTCACATCCAACAATTAGCACATTCTCAAGAGGGTCAAATTTTATCTTCTTCACGGGAAACAGATGCTTTCTGGCATGTAAGAGACATATTCTCCTCTGAAGGTGTAGAACTGCTACTGAGTGGTCACTGCACACACAGCACACTATGCTCTGGTCTTTTAACTGCAAAACAGAAAACTCCAGTTTCAACACTGTAACCACATTCATAACCAAACCAGGCCTAGTCCAAGTCTTCTAGTGATTTCTTTCCCAGAACATACTCATTTCAGAAAATGAGGTTTTACTTCAGCCAACATCTTCAACTTGTTTTCAACAGGCTGGCTCTACAACTCATTTCCTGACAGGAAAACATACCTTCATCTTTGGTTTTTCAGTATTTTAAATATAATTGTTTAAATTCCATTTATTCACAATATTTAGCATATCAAAGCAGTGATTATATAACCAACTATAGAGTAGCAGTTGTCCTAGAAGAGAAAGTAGTAGAAAAATTATCTTAAACCAAACCAGTGTTCATGTGATATAAAATTATGACAGGTCTGAAAACAAAGGCCAAGGGCAATGTATTTCTAACTAAAAACACCCTAAGTTACAAATTCATTTCATACTGTATGGATCTGATATTGCAAAGCCTTCCCTTCCTGCAAGTACGTTTTGGTGACACACAGAGGAATTTCTCTACAGAAAAATTCAGCTCTTTAAACAAGGCTGAAAGACCAATTAGGCAGGCATTAAATCCTACCCAGTTTTCAGAACAAAGATGAAAAGGAGTCTTACAAACATTAAAAACTTTATTATTGCAAACCATTTTTTGACTACTTAATTTTGGCATGTAAGTAAACTGTGAGTCATTCATAGGCATCAAACGTGTCTTTGCAGGCTAAGAGGAAAAAAGGAAATCCCAGCCCCATGGAATACAATGTGCAAAAGTTACACAGAACATTCAGTACAGTAAACCTTCACCTAAATTTACCTTCAAAATTCACTTAATTAAAACACAACTTGTGTTTTGAGTATCATACAATGCAGAAACATACATGCAAAGGACCACAAAGAGGTGTCAGGAACCAAAATGAAGCATAGTTATTTTGGACCAATAGAAAAGCTTAGATTAAAATGCTATGTTGAAGCTCCTAGTCTTACTGAGTATACTTTTTAAATTTCAGGAGGAGGAGTTAATTAGATTGACATATAAGTTGATAATCATATTAAAAATAGTGAACAGGATGTTAAGAGCTTCAATTTAGTATGTCACAAACTCAAGAACTCAACTCCTTGAAATTAAAAGCAACTTTCAAAGAAGACAATTAAATGAAGGTAAATTAAGCATAAAGAGGTGTGGGCTAAAGTATTGCCAGACAGTGCTTTCTTTTTATCTTCTCCTGTATATAAATATACATTACACACACACAGCTATATAGAGAATTTTTTTTTTCAGACATCATTTATTATGCTTTTACTTACTCTGTAGTGTTCTGGGGATCTCAAGAGCTCTGTCACTGAACCAGACTGCAGATTAAATTGGTGTATGATGCCTCCAGTAAATATATCCCAGCAGATCACGACAGAATCCTGGCCCCCTGACAACAGCCAGCTCGGATCAAACCTTACTGATTTGTCATGTGGGTAAA
>VYZT01061380.1:14459-95299 GCA_013400735.1 Pomatostomus ruficeps
AGTGACTCTGCTCCTGTGACCATTCAGAACCTTGTAAGGTAGATTATCTGAAACAAAATGGTGCATAAATTGTTTTTTCTCTTTAAGAATAGGAGTTCCATACTTTATAGTACATTTCCTAAAAGTCAGGATATTCAAAAGACTGAATATAACCAACATTTACATGGGATCAAAGAATTTTGGACATGTTCCTAAAAGGGAGAACAAAGGTCTGCACACTAAGCTTCATCTACTGAGATGTACCCTTTATGTTCCCTTCGGTGGAATGATCTTTTAGAGAGAAAAGAGAAAAGTGCCAATATAGTGACATGCCACATATCTCACTTCTAGGGGACAGCCAATCCCACAGCTCTTCCCAGATTCCTAATACTGGAAAGCACCTTGGTAGTACTAAGCTGTGATCCAACAGATCAGCTACAGAAGGAGAAAGATCATCACCATCTTCCAATTTCCTCATTCTATCCCTGACCACCAGTCCTATTTTTCAGATAATTTTTACAGGGATCACTGGAAGGGATGCCAGAAATATGAAGTCTTCTGTGCTTGACTGAGATGAATCTGAACAAATTGTTAAAACTTACCTTTCAGAAAAGATACATTTTCTAAAAGTCTTGCTCTTGCAGTTTTTAAACCTAATGTTACAAAAATTTTCCCATTTTCACATCCACACACAAGCTTGTCAAGACCAGGTATGTACACAGAGGAACTGACAACTGCACTTCCACATCCATCTTCAGATCCACAGAGTTGATCAATAATGCCCTCTGACATGGAATGATGTTTATCAAAATTATCCTGAAGAGTCCACATGGCTGTAATTGGGATCTCTAAAGGGTGGGGCAAGAGAAGATTTTTTTATTATGCAAAACAAAATATAAAAAGTCAAACTAAACAAAATACACGTTTTCAGCTCTTGATGACTTCCTTATCCTTTCTGCAGTCTAGGGCTGGAAAGTGAGCAGTTGCTGCTCTTTTCTACAGGCAATCATCAGACAACGAATAAATGAGCATCACTCTTTAGTGTGACAAGTTTTTCATGAGAATTTCAATTTCCATGAAAATTGACCCAAAGACATTATGAAAAAGATGGCAGCAAGGTGCCAAAAGTGTCAAACCTTTCGGAGAACCATCAAACGTTGACACAGGAACATCAGGAATGTGCCACAGAGTGATGCGTCCTGAAGCCTCACCAGAAAAAAGAACCTTGTAGAAAGGCTCCTTCCTTTCATTCATGAAGCCCATGACAAAAGGAAGGTTCTGTGAAAAAGAACAGTATATCAACATCCTGAAAGAAAACTGATAAAATAATGAAATAATTAATTGTAAATGTGAAGGCTTTTTTTCATCAAAAGCTGCAAAAATGTAAAACAAACCATAGTTGATTCCTCATCTGCCACTAAATCCTGCTCAGACCAATTCTACTCTGCCCGGTACAAGCCTCTCGAAGGTCACCTTTGCTTTAAAAGTATCCTTGGCTAAACCTACATCCCAAATGGAAAAGGGGACTGGGAGGTCACCCCAAGGTTTTCTGTTTCACCAGCATAAGCACCAAGGTGAATGCAGTGAAATATTGATAATCTTTGCATTAAATTCAATAAAGCTTCAGTTATCATGGCTTGCAACACTACAAATAATGAAAGGTAAGAATTAGGCTTTTACACAGGTTATAGTCTGTACAATCATCATTCAGCCATGAGGTGGGGGAGCATTTCCAAAGAGCAATGAAGCTGCTGAAGGGTCTGGAGCACAATTCTGATGAGGAGCAGCTGGGGTTGTTTACTCTGGAAAAAAGGAGGCTCAGGAGAAAACTTATCACTCTACCACGACCTCACATGTTGGATATACTTATTTACAACACTGCAGTCTGAGAGTCAGTTCCAAAATAATTAACTGTCCTGTAAAATGTTTCAGTTTATAGTCTCAAAATGGAGTTCAAAATGGATCATCACACAGGCGATTTGGTTGTCTCACAAACTGTTATAAAATTATTCAGGCAGTAAGGTAAGTATTAAAGCAGAAATATTAAAAAAGAGCAGGTCATTATTTTTTAAAAAGCATATATTTAGGGGGAAGTATATATGAACCTTGTACCACCACTGTAACCCTATTATTTGCCAAACCATGTGTTTTGGCTGTTTCTATTCCCTCACCATTCCTGACCTTGTGGCATCCTTCAGCAGTTGTCCTGTCTGATTTTAGATCACAGGATTTGGGGTAAAAGCTGAATGGCTTATGCTATTTCCCTTCAACTGAGAATTAAATCTGTCAGGCTTCACAGGATTATGCAACAAACATGCTTTCTAAGGGCCTACATTTGCCAACAGAAAGGAAGAACACTAAAAACCTCACACAGGTATATATTTAACAGCGTTTCTAGTCAGCTACAAATAAAAATATGTTTCTGTTGCACATCTTCATAAAACTGCCTAATGTCCTGTTTGAGCTATCACATAAACATCCAAACTAATGCAATTTCAGGCAGGAATTAAAGCCACATCTTCCAACAATTACAAGTTCGTAAACAGCATTAGCAATCGGACTTAGCAAAAAAAGCGGAACTGAGGCTACAAAGAATGAGCTGTTCTATTTGTTTTGGTTCATTTCATGACCAAGTAAGAAGGCCTAGCACGTCTCTTTCTCACCCCCCATTCCCCAGCTTCCTAATTATAATGAATTTTCTACTTTTTAAATCTGTTGGGCTTCCTTATTTATTTCTTTGTGGTCACACAAAGCACTATGTAAAAAGTGAGTGAAGCTGTAGGTTTTCCAACACAGCTGACTCCATTTGAGATACTTGTCTACACAGTAACTTCTAAATTTGAAATTGGTGTGATATGCTGCCAAACATGAATTCTCCAACAAAAGTACAAAGATGACCTACTTTTTTCCGCTTGCTCTTTCCTTACCATTAGAGGCTTCCTTAAGCCAAGACCATGGTTCTGAAGAGAGTCACATGTGTCTAATTTTAGGCACTGTGGGCACATCAGTCTGCTCACAGTGCAAGGAAGTTCTGCATGTGATTATGCCTCCGAAGGCTCAGGCCAGCAGTATTCTGGATAAAAGGCCACAGATTCAGACCCCTTCAATTTAGGACAACCTATTTATGTAGTTACACTGAAACATGCACACCTTCCTTAATAAAACAAGAACTAAGTCACTTGCTTGCATTTTGCTCCTGGGTTGCCTTTTTTGATTTTGATTTTATGGCAGGGTTTTATTTTTGTGAGTTTTTACCATTTATTTCATTTTTATTAATTTTTACAGATTTGAAAGTAAAAGCTTCTAAAAAATATTTTAGACCACGCTTTTATGTTGGAAAAATATTTTTATTTTTGCCAAAATTAGAAAAAAGAAACACCAACCACCTCAACAACTAGTCTATCTATAGGTGAAGATAAAGACATTTTTCCCATTGTGAAAAAACCCTAAATAAACCAAAATCAAAGACAAAACATGCTATGAACATCTTCAAGTTTGTAAGTAACAATTTTTAAATGAAGGAATAAGTATTACTCGTTTTTATAGAACAATTAAATCTGTTGATAAATTAATAAATTTTGGGGGGATTATTCAGGTAATTGCAAACAGACAATAAATAAACTTTCAAACCCTTATGAATTTACCTTATTTTCCTTCATCCCAGTAAAGCTGAGTAAATGAGGATAAACTGTTTCTTTCAGCACCTTTCCATCAGCAGGGTACATGCTTTTAGAAAGGCCACTGCAGAATTTAAAAAAAAAAATTATATATACAAACTTTAGAAAGTCACTTTTTTAGAAAGCAGAACAGTAACATCCCAGATTCACAAGTTCAATTAAAAGTAACCAAATAAGTAATTACAAGAGACTTTTTGAAATCACAGCACCAGCTGCCCAAGTTCTACATGGCTAATCTTATTCTTGTGTCCCCTGCTGTGTCAAACAAAGACTGAGGGCTGTCAAACTCAGAGTAAATCTTTGAGTGCCAAAGTGGTTTTGTTCTGGTTTTTGATCATTTGCAACATGCAGAGATTTTCCATAGTAACCCTCCCAAAGTTCATCTTGTACCTGAACTTTTTGTGTGAATTTCCCATCTGAGCCCACCTGTTTAGCAGCTGGTAGATGTAACTGTGACCATCTTCTGTCCAGATGATAAGTCTGTAAGCTGCCAGCACTTCCCCACCAGCAAAGCACTGACCACTCTTACAGAACTCAGTACAAAGCAAGGAGAAATCACAATAATCATAGACCTAAGTTCAGAAAAACAGTAAAATATAAACAAATAGCACTGGCAAATTCATTCTAATCTAAACTGGGTTTGGGCAGTGGATGAGTGAGTAGAACATGAGTTCAACTCCTTGTAGTTGAACTACTTTTTGTAAAGCCTAGTATGTTTTGATATTAACAAACTACTGCAAAGTCAGAGCCAAACCATACAGTTCAAAGTTAAAGAAACTGACAATTAAAAAAACCAACCAAAAAGTGGCATTAGGGTCTTACGATCTCATTATAGAAATTGATAGAAAACAATGCAGGTTACAAATATTTTTCCAAGAAAAGCCTATCCATTCTACACATGAAATTTCTCTATAAATGCTTTTGCACAGAATTTAAGTAGCCCAAGAGACATCTCAAGGATAGTCTACGACTACATTATTGGAAGTTGACCCAGGTGCATGTCAAATTTTTTGACCCACTCCTGTCCCCACAAAGATGTTTCAATCAGGTATACATGTTAAAATAATCCTGAGTGTAAGTGTAAGAGAAATTTTGTAGCACTGGGAAAGAGAAACACAGAATTTTTACAATAAATTTCAGTTCAAAAATGTTGTGTATTCTCTACAACTGTTATTAACTTTTTAAAAACTTTAGTTATTTTATTATAGCTACAAGAAAAAGCAGTATAGCCTGGGGTCTTTAGTTTTGCTGGCTTCTATCAACAAACAAAGGTCCCTGGCTACTGAGGACTTGCCAACTGTGAGTACTTCTGTCATACTCAAACAGGGGTTTTTAATCTTTGTCTCCCTTTCAAATGCACTATGGAGGGGACTATAATGCACCCAGTGCTCTAAAACTGTCTAATACTTAAATCCCCCTTCTATCCAGCCAATTTAGTGTTAAACTTTTAAAGCAGAAATACATTCACAAAAAATAAATGAAAAGCTTCATCTCTTTCACACAGTTAAGCCGAGAAGTGTTGCAGGCATAATTATATCTGACAATTTGTGAACACTTTCCTTAACCTAAGGAAAAAAACAAGTATCTGCATGTAAAAATCATGTTAGCTTTTCAAAATTAACAAAATTAAAAAGGAAGTGTAATGCTCAATAATGTACCTGCCAGCACATGGAGGACACAACTAGCAGGAGCCTTTCCGTGTAAGTACAAAATCTTATTGCTTGACAATTTACACAGTCCAGGGATTTTGATTCCTTCTCGTACACACTTTGCCTCTCCTTTACAGCACAGAGGGGAAAAAAGCTGTGAAATTTGTTTCGGATATCTGAGCTTTTAGGATAGAAGCAACCCACCGAAAATAACTTTCTGTTAAGAGACTTTCAAAATTCAAAGCAACATATAGTTCTTAATTAATGATATTAACAGAAAGACAACAAGGTTCACAACTAAAATGTAAACAGAAGAATGTAGACATTCAGTGTGGCTCAGACCTTGATCTAACTTAAAGAAATGATAATGGATGTGGACAAGGACTAAAGGCAGGCCATAAATAGCATCTGCTGAAATGAGTATCCGCTAAGTATTCAAAAAATAACTACAACAACCTATAACCTGTGAGTATCAGATTCAGAAAAGCTGATGAATATTATACTTTCCCACTCATTCTTGTTGGAACCAGGACAGTCTGAGATGTTGGTGTTGCCATATGTCTTGTTTGTTCTTAACACCTTTACAGGTAGTGTAAAAGTAATTAATTTTCTTAGTTTTGTATTGCTAACGATACAGATTGTTAAAAACAATGTATTCTCACACTTTTTGTGTATCAGACTTATTAACGTCACCATGCTCAAAGTTATTCTATTGGAATTATATTAATTATTGATTAAACCACTTAAAATGGATGTTTTCTGTTTTGAAAGATACCAACAGTCTCAAAACCTCTCAGAGAAGCGGTATGTATGCTTGGAATCATGGCTATAAAACTGAAAGTCATTTTCGTACAACATCTCGCAGCTTCAGTTAATTCCAAGTAAATCCAGCAATATTTATTAAAATACTGTTCTTTAGAATTTAGCTGGATTGTTACCTACTCTGTGGCAGTCCCTCCACAAAAGGCAGCCCCGGGCAGTAAAAAGACTGCACCACACCATATGTTCCTCTGACATCTGTAATCAGTTGTTGGAGCCCTCAGAATTTTTACAACATGGCAGTGGGGTTTGCTCCAGGAATGCCGAAAAGCTGCACCCACTCCAAAACACGGCAGATAAATCAGAAAAACACCAGGATGGTATGAAACTTGAGAGACTCCCCTCAGGGGCCTTAGTCCCCCCTATGACCAAGCAGTGCTGCGCACGCCCTGCAGTTTGGCAAGCCAGGCAGTGCTGAGTTACCAACATTCCAAGAAGTCTGCAGATACTTCGCCATTTTTGTCTCATAGTACTTAGCTGTACTGGTCCCTTTGTGAATCTAGCTTTTAGAGTTTAATTAAAACACAAAAGTTGCATCCCAATTCGAACACTTGTTCATGTCAGGTGGCAGCTGCTGAGAATATTAACACAAAAAAGAGTAAGTGATCTTGAAGATAGAAAAATAGGACACTTGACACAGCAAGAGTCTTTTCCAAGTGAAGACAGCATTGTGAAAAGCAGACTGAGGAAAACAAAGTCTAAAGGACCGTTTTGAGGAGAGTAACAAGGGTGGAGAGGGAGTGCAAAGGCCAGTATTGAAGAGCTTTGAGTTTAAAGGACAGAGTGAAGGGGTTCAAAGACATCATTGGGATAGCAGGAAAACATTGCAACTTCAGCATCCTGCAACATGAAAAGACAAGAAGCCTGGCCAAAAAGGTAGTACAGTTGTCAAGGCAAGCACTGGCCCATGGCCCAATTTTAAATAATGCTATGAAGGTGTATTTTCAGAATTTTCTAACAAAAGTAGTAAAATCTATTTAATACACATCCAGAAGGTTTAAATTTATTCATATTCTGCTTCAATGAGCCTTTACTTGAGAACATTCATGTTATCACTGACCTGGATGCTGTTCAGAGATGAAGACAGGTCCCACACTTTGAGAACTCCAGTTACTGACACGGCAACCAAAGAGTCTTCTGTGAAAAGTTAACAGTGAGATAGTCAACTTGAAGCCAAGTTCAAATAGCACCTACCTATTCAGCACTAAAACACGGATTCTGCAGGACACTGCTCAGATGAAATATCAGTTTTACACAAAAGAATAAGTAAATGATATACAGAAATACAAAACATGTAGGCAAACAGTGAATAATGTATTAACAGATGGCACAGAACTGGTACTGAGCCTTTAATTTCTCTGATATAACAAAACTAATTTATACTTAAATCCACAAAATGAGCTGCTTACAGCCTGTATAGGTGTTGGTTTTTCTCTAAAAAACATATTAAATAAAACATGACCAATATTAGGAGCCTTAAAAACATCTCTTGTACTAGCAATGAAACATTAACATCTTCTACATAACAGCTCTGTGAGAAGTTTTAAAATTTAATCAGGTAGGATCATAACATCCATACAGAAATACTTTATCACAATTTAATTTGCCTACATAAATACATTTAAAACATATACCTTGAATTCTTGCAGAGTGTACAATACACATACAATTGATCCAATCGGAAGACTGAGATGATGATAAAGTATGAAGAACACCCAAAGTTTTAGCATCAATAATAAGAACATCTTGATATTCTCCACAACAAAGAAGCCAGCCTTCACCTGTCATTCGGAATGAGCAATGGTAATACTGTCCAAGTGGAAAGCAGAGAGTCAGCACACGGAGCTACACAATTGGTATGCAGATTTTACACACTGAACATGTCATAACCAACACTTGCAGCATCACTAAAAATCTAAGACATATGGAAAACCACACACAATATTGCTAGCGACACTAGCGAGGCACAGAGCTTAGTAAAAGGGGCTTTTACTGAAAGCAGCTCCTGTCCTTCCGAAATATTGGGATTTTTGTAATTTTTGGAAGAAATCCAGGTGTTAATTTTCCCTAGAAATTGCTAAGGAGTTTGAGACTTGTTTCTCTGAGGCCCCTCTCCAAACATTTAATAAAGCTTCTGTTATCAAGAGTTATACGAAAAGGAAAAATCAGGTGAAGATGCAGAATATTCATAATTAAATCTTTAATAATAAATTCCTGATTACTTTCCGGGAAGGATTTCCACTCCATGAGATATTCTTCATTCTGACATTAAATGCTCTAGTGTTCAGAAGATTCTTTCTCAGCAATCACACAGA
Source organism: Pomatostomus ruficeps (assembly GCA_013400735.1). Classification (NCBI taxonomy): domain Eukaryota; kingdom Metazoa; phylum Chordata; class Aves; order Passeriformes; family Timaliidae; genus Pomatostomus; species Pomatostomus ruficeps. Next base: position 22,899 of record VYZT01061380.1, read on the forward strand.
ATAAAAAACCAGACACAAAGCAAAGGAGCAGAGATGACAGTGGTGCAGTGACTATGAGGGTTTCTTTTTTGCTAAGTGTTTCATATGTGCAAGGACATCTGCATTACATCTCTATCTGTAATTGTACACGATTTCTATAAATGTGTAAGAATTTATAAATGAACTGAATTTACATTAAATACTAACCTTAAAATAAAGGGAACAATCATGTAGTCAGACAAAAATATCTGACAACCCAAAAAACCTGCACCTCATTTACAAATTTTCTACACAGTTTTGCTTATATAATAATTCTCTGGTTTTCAGTCAACTAACTGAAGTGTGAAAACAAAAGATGTATAAATAACTGGAAATAGGATAAAGAGTACTACAGATATTATGGATAAACAGAGGCAGAAATGCTTAGAATTTGCAATTACTGTTACCATTCAATTCGGCTTGAAATAGAGGATTTTTATAGTCAGTTATTCCTCTGAGAAAATTCCACACTGGTTAAGATCCACAAATGTTTAAGTGTTGACCCTGGTGTTAAATTTCATTTCAAATGGCAAATATTCAGTTTGCACTACTTGACATCTGCCATTCATAGCTAAATCATCTGCACTGAACAAAAGGAACCCACTAGAGCAGATAGGTTAGTAGTTCAATTAAATCCAAACATTAACTACAGCACAAGCAACCATTCCCCATGGAACAACAAGAAAAAATCTACACCGAAACACAGACACAGAAAAACACAATTTATTATAACTATTTGAAGGCTGCATTTTAAGATTTTTCCCCCTTCCTTTTTTTTCCCCTACTCTTTTTCCTAAGAAAGTTTTCTTGTTATATGTTACTACTTTCCTTTAGCTATCTTGCCCAAGTTATCAAACAAAAATAATTATTAGTCACAATTCGAGTTAGCTTACTTCTAATAGAGATGAAGCATTTATTTTCTACAAGTATTTGCTACACCTAATTGAAGGGTAAGAATGACTATTGCACCTCTGATCTCCACAAAAAATGTACAGATTTTCAGCTGATCAGCTAGGCCAGATTTGCCTGCTTCCCTGCAGAACTTGTCTGTAACTTCATCTATTAATAGCTAATTAAGTACTAGAACAGAGCAGGTCATACTGCACCTTTAATAAATTATAATTTAAGTACTGGGTTTTGTTTGTGAATATGTATCCATTTAAGGAATATGCATGCTTTAAACATATGCACAAATAAAAGTGTAGAAGGATACTTATGTTTTTATATACACACACGTATGTAAAAAAAAAATAATTAAGAAGTTAATCTTTTGTAACTTTTGTTGGCAATATATCCCAGCTTTTTCCTCTTCTCTTTACAATTAACAACTGTGTTGAACTCCTCATACGAACCAAAGCAGTGTCAGGAAAAGCATTTTCTTCTGGAAGCTTTAAAAATTTTTGATTCCAAACTGGCTGTACTTTGGAACTACATGAAGGCTCCGATTTCCATCATTTGGAGCCTTAGTTCCAACCTAGACATTCTCACTGAAGAAAAACAGCATTTTAATAACACAGGAGCCCTGAGCTTCTCTTCTACTAACATATCCGAAAACAAGCCATGTCCCAGAATCAAACCCACACGTGTTGGGCCCCTCGATCTTACAATCACGTGTATTTCAAATACTCCCACAGACCAAAATCTCGATACTTATTTTACCTGGATACAGTCTCAACCAGACACCTGAAATTATCTGAAGCAATATTGAAAGTGTCTGAAAATCAGGGATTTGTCCTAAAGTTGTGCAATGAATGGAAGTGTATTTTTGAAAACAGGGTGAAGATCAGCCTTTTGAAGGTCAGGAGTTAAGCACCAAAACTGTTTAAAAATTTAAAAATAAGTCTTTCAGCAGATTGTCTCACAATGTTTGGCTAGATTACTTGTGCTTCTAAAATGTCATGAAAAAGCCAACATTAAGCTTGATGCTTTCATGCAAATTTTAACAGAAGACAAGAGCAAAGATTAAGACCATTTCACTTGGTTACCTAATGCACAAACAGTAAGTTAACCAATACTGTCTTTCAAATACTTGCAGCTTAAAATTAATCAGTCTGATTTGATTAAGAAATTGAGAGAAACATAAAAATCTCAATTCTTTTCTTAGAAGAAAAAACTTGAAAATATAAAAACTACTTGTATTGTGATAGGTTTTTTTCTCCTACGTTATGAGCTATACATTTAAAACTGTTTCCGAAAAAATCATGTTAATAAAGCAAAACTCTTGCAAATGAACAGAGATACCATGAAAAGCTGCTATACTTACATGGATTGCTGTATGCCTATAAGGAAGCTTTGTGTTCTCAATGCACTGTCCACTAGTGACATTCCAAACACACATCTCCCTGCCAAAGACAACTTCATATTATTCTCTGTCATTTCCACTCAATTGGCTGGAATAATTTTGTGCCACCAAGTTTTTCTCTAGCGCTGTATTTAAGTGTAGTCTGGTCATTTATAAAGCTTTTTGTTACAGATTGCTGGGTAAGAAAATGTAGTCATTAGCAGGGGATGACATACAGTATCTGTGTCTTTTTGTTTTCGTAATTACACCCTGCTGCCTTGCAACCAACCTGACTTTAAGACCAACTCTGGTCTCCAACAAATTGTAGGGATACTGCCATTACAGCTCATCAACATGTCACTGGAACTATCTGTCATTGGAACTACATCCTCCTGAAAATGATTCATTTCACTGAACTTAAACCACACGTTTCCAAAAGCGTTATGCATCTTCTCTCACATCAGGCTTCAGTTCTCAAGAGGAACAACTTCTGTTAAGAAGAAACAGTGCCATCATGAGGCTGTTCCCGCAACCTGCTCTCAATACACTTAGCCACCTGGCTACCTGTGCAACGCTACAGCTACGCTTGGGCACTTTTCAGGGTGTTGAGAAAGACACTTCAGCACATCTTCCTTATCTACGCGTTATTCAACATGCAGTGGGACTGGAGTACAAGAAACACAATCAAACTACATGCTGTAAATGAGGTTGTATGAGATACATTATCATAGTTCAGCAATTGAATGTTAAAGTTTGATGCTTTTAGATTTTATTTAAACAACAAACATTACTTCACAGTTGAAACATTCAGGTCACAATTTCTCAAACTACATTATAACACAATTTCTGTAGGAAGACTTAGAGAACATATTGTGGATAGTATTTTATTATATCACTATTTAGTGATTTACATTTTAAGCTACCTACTTTCCCATTTTATGCTAATCTCAAAATATTATCATTTAATATTTTTCAGCTGAGCAATAGGAGCATCAAAGTTGGTAGACCCAAGGTCAGAACTTAAGTGGAAGCTTTACACTGTTTGTTAAACATTTCAGGGCAATTATTTTCTCCTGTTTGTATCAAACTCTGCTGCTTTAGCTGCATTACTGTGATACATACATAAAAACATGCACAAATGAGACCAGAATGTCAGAATGTAACTTCAGCTTCTGGATTATGTGTTCAATTTACTGTGTATGCTGATAAGGACTGAGCAATATCACACACTGCATACAGCATGTGCTATAGGACAGGTTTAGCACTCAAAGGACATCAGTGAGGACTTACAAATAATTAGATTAATTTACAGACTTTCATATTAGAAGTACAAAAATGATGTTCAATGCTCATTCTTCTGGGATTAGTCAGTTAGAGAAACTCTGAATATAATCTGGAGTGGAACAGGGAAAAGTATCATAGAATTATCTTCCATACAATTTCTTCCATCCTCGCTACAAGGAGATGGAAGCTTGAAAATGGCAGAAGCAAATTATTCACAAGACAGAAAATGCAGTTTGGCAAACCCTCCATCTCCTGAAGACAGAGCTTCCTATTTGTGATTATCTCAACTTCATGGTGCAGCCTTCCACGGATCAGTGATGGATGCTTTGCCCTTGTGTAACACAGATGAGAAGTCAGCAGCAATTTGGTAAAAGTGGACATTTAAAGGGGCCAGAAAACAATTGAATCCTACCTATACACATTCCAAACAAGTCTAATGATCCCTTCAGAGCTAGAACCTTTAGGATGTGAACATCTCTGTATGGTACATCTATAGCAATATCCTCATTTGGTTTCTAACACTTTCCACCCGATTTTTTTTTGTTTTTGGAAATACAGTATCTTGGTTCCCAGTATGATCTGGAAGCACTACTGCACTAACAGAACTTCAGGACTGGGATGAAAAATGGCTTCATCTCAGAACCCTTGAGTAGAACTGTGGAAGTGCAATACAAAACTGGTTGTGAAGATTTCTCACTCTCTGCACATAAAAAGTACTGTTTACCACTACCTGCCCAGTGAGGCAGCCTAATCTTTCAATATTAAGAAGCCTGAAATAGTTTTTTTGCAGGTTATCCCGTTCTTGTGTACTCATGACTGCATGAGAGAATCAGACAGAGATCCCAGCAGCTGGAAAGGATAAATAAGCTACTCAGTGAAAGTAGTAGCCTTTAGTTGCTGGAAGGTACAGTTTGAAGGACAATTGACAGGAACTCTTCATGGAAAGCCATTTTAACAGAGGTGTCCTGTTAATTAGAAAAGATGAACCCAAAAATGAGAATATAATTAAGCAGTGAGACAAAATTGTTTAAGAAAGCCCTTAAGGAGGTAAGCAGCTCTATTTTCAACAAATGAAACCCTAAACAGATAGGTAAGCCCTATTTTCAAAAGATGAAATCCTAAACAGAAGGGCTTCAGACCCCAGCTGAAAAGTTTATCAAATACTCATAAATGTAACCTAGCAGAAATGCAGAGATTCGTTTGACTCAAGCGACAGACTATGTCATAACAAACACAGCAGAAAAGCTGCAAGATCAGGACCCTCTAAAAGGATATTTTTCAAAACAGCACAACAAATTTGAAGACAGACAAGGAACACATCCCTTTAATTCAAGGGCAGTCTGTGTTTCCATACGTACTGACTGAGGAACCATAAACCAGAGCAGAGTACATTGGCCTCTTTTACTGGTTCAGTTGTCAAGACTGAGTTCAGGATGAAACAGAAAAACACCATGATATTCAAATGCTGTTGAGCTTGCTGATGCCCTCCAATAACCCATTAATTTCCCTTGGAATAGGGTCTAGCTGACCCCTTTGAATAATTCCTTTTTTCTGTCTACTAAGTGGATATGTGAATCTGCCAAACCTTTCTGTTGTCCATGAGACTAGCTCCTAGATGGACCATTGCATATTAACTATGCAGTCACTATCCTTGGCAGCTGCTATCATTTTAATATCATGGAAGTGGATTGAAACATTTCTGCAAATGCATAATCTGACCTATACTTGACATACATTTCATGATTTAGGAAATGAATAATTGAATATACAGTTACCTACCCATTTTCAGTAGCACTTACTACATATGGCTGTTTCTCAAACTCTCTTGCTTTTGCCAAACAAGTTACAGAAGCAGTATGGCCAAAGAGAATTTCTTTAGATGAAATCTAGGAGAATAATATAATGATTTATCTTAAACAATTTCTGTGTAAACTAAGGATCTCTAAAACTAAGAGAAGATTACTGGTAGATAGATATATATATATATATATAATTGTCAACCTGCTTTACAGCCTTATGTTCTTCAGTCATGTTTCCAAAATGCAGAAAGATGTGGATGAATTATGCAGTTTCCATAAAGTTCAGTTTTTGTATTTACTGCATTCGTCTTCTGAAGAATATACAGAACATCAAATGACATAAAACAGGCAATGTGCAGAACATCTCTGGCTTTCACCCTACAGCACGCACCCAAAGCGCCGGAGTGAAGTAGAGACTGACAAACCAAAGCTCTTAAGCATGTGTTTGTCACCATATATTTAAATAACCTCTCTGATAATCATCACTGCATGCAAGGGTCTTAATTGGAAAAGGTAGCTTCATAAAAGTGCAAGCTTTCAGGCTGTGTTTGAATACAAATGGGGCAACTATATATAAAAAAAAAGAATAGAACCATAGCTCTAGAAACACAGAATAAAAAAAAGAACAGAAATTGTTTTGACTCTGCTCCATTCTCAGGAAAATAATTATGAAATAATCAAAGCAATAATTTTCATCTTAATTACATCAAAAATAAAAGTTTCATCTTGCTGCTTCCATCTTGGTAGACAGCTCTGGTTTTATATAACCGATACTTTTTCCTTAAATGACAGGTCATGCTCAGCAATTGATTTGCAAAAGAACAAAAAACCTTCATAAGATAGGAATCATGATAATTGTATGTATTTACTTGCTGTCATTACTCAGAGCACGCAGCCTCAAATTATAATCCACAGGGCATGCTAATCTATGAGAAATTATCCAAAATCTGCAAATAGCGTGTTGCTCATATAGGCATTTCACTTTCTGCCTCATGAGCTTCCTATAACAAATATCACTCTATCTTTAAAAATTCATCTAAATAAGTGCAAGTCTGGATAATCCTCTTGCCAATAATAAAACTGCAGTCTGTCCATTCAGCAAACTGTAGCACAGTGGACACAAACCTTTAAGTCTGAAGAAAGATCCCAGAGACAGATTTGTCCTTCCTGGCTTCCTGTAACTATGGTCTGCTGGTCATCTGTAACCATAACAGCAGTGATGCTGTGAGACGGAGCTGTTTTCCCCCACAGGGCCACAGCTGCTACCGATGTCTTCATGGTCAGCATCTGAAAACAGAAACAAGCCATGATGATCCTAAGTAAGATTAAACATAAAATAACCTTAAACAGGGAATTTAATAAATATTTGGAAAGGGAATCTGTAAAATACTGCAGTAAGAAGTTGACGAGGCACTGAACACTTTCTTGCTGTTGCCAACATCACACTAACACTTTCAGGGACCAGCACTATCAGAATCCTGAAACATCAGCAACAAGAGTTGAGTGTTGCCGCACACAATCTGGCTTAGCTCTGATGGGTCCACACTGTTCTCCCTAAATTTGGTTGTGGAGTACCCAATGCCTCCCCTGTTCCCCCCAGCCAGCAGTGCTGCTCACTGGCAGCAGCCAGCTGCTGGAGCAGAGATTGCACAGGAGCAGGGTGTCAGTAAAGACTCCATGATTCCTAGGAGGGTAAGGCAAGAGAAAGATAATACAGCCAAAAGACAAGAACTGGTGGTGGGTCAGGGAGGAAGAAAAAAATGAGGCCCGAGATGGCAAAGCACCATATACCCAACCATTCTGTAGCATCTAGAGACAAGAACCAGAATAAAAGTGGCAGCAGAGTTGCAAGCTGAGAAATAGAGAGTGAACTCTGTGTTGCTCAAGACATGAGTCCCTTGTCCAAAAAAATTTATCATCTAATAGATTTGTCCCTACTGCAAAAAATTGATTTAACAGAGTTGTCCATTTGACTGAGGGCACTTTTGACTCCTGCTAGCCAGGCAATGGACAGACAGCTGACAGATCGAGCAATGTCAAAAATGTTTGTATACGTCAACATATTATTCCCAAGCATCAGTCAACAAGAAAAAAAAAGATTTTAAGCTGTTTCAGATTCACCATGGTCTAAGGTCACCTAAATAAACAAATATTTTAATTGTTCTTTTCACAAGTACTGTATGTCACCTTTTTTTTAATCCAGACAGCAATAATACGATCAAAGACATACTACAGAGCAATGGTTTTGCAGCCACTAAGCAAAATGTACCTTTCAGAGAAGATGTGCTCCCATTTGTCCTGGAGAAAGAAGAGATACCAGAGCCCTTTGCATATCCTTGGGAAAGATGTTCAAAATGAAACAAGATGCTACAGTAGTGCAGCTGGGAGAAGTCAGTCAAAAAACGTGACAGTAAAGCTGAAATTTTGTGAGGAGAGACAGGAACTGGGCAGAACAAAATGTATGGCAGCCAGTAACAGTGAGTCAAAGGAAGTAATGCAGGAATGATGAGAAGGGACATGAAGAGCAGTTCCTGTGATAATTCAGAAATGACCACAGGACAGAAATGAAGCACAGAAGCAGCCTTTTAAGTTATGCTCAAAGAAACTGTAACCCAGCACAACAGCAGCAGAAAGCAGGGACACAGACAAGAGGTATCTTCATGACTACTACTAAAAGCCTAAAGTGCCACAGAACTAAAGGAATGGTCTTGCTTCCTGACAAGAAAATGAGATAAAGGGCTCAGCTACTGAGAAAAAAGGCTGAAAAGACTGGTATGGCAGACTATCAAAGTCCTGACATACAACCCCAGACAGAATGCTGAGGGCAGAGGAAGAAGAATCTAAGAAAAAATTGAGGTTATGAGTTTATTAGACTAAATCCCACTTAGTTTCATTCAAAACCCCTTTGTGGAGATGTAAAAATACTGAGATACATTATTATTCCCAGCATTAGAATCTGACTTTTCTAAAACTTTTTTTAAAATCTCTAATCATATGAAGTTACTGGTGAACACTGAAATCCTTTCCTCTCGCAGTTTACGCCCTGAAATAAAAGCTGTTCTGGGCAATCTTTAATGATCTGTTTTTAGTTATCAGGTAAGCTAAACAAGGCTGACATTTTCATAGGGCTTATAAAGGTGTGGCTGCCAAAAGAGTTTTAGATAAGCCAAATCCTGCATCTTTAAAATGCATTTGCTTGCATATCATGTAGTCATTTCTGCTTGTACCATGGGAGTGTTCAATTAGTGTAAGACACCATAAGGAAGCACGATTCAGGTTTGTACTGCAATGAATATTGAATATTAAGTCATAAATTATATTTTCTTATAAGGGAAGCATAGAATCAAGATCAATATTCTTAGCCAAAGACCTACTGCTGAGCAAGTAATGAGTAACAGAAATCAAATCAACGGATGTTAAAAAGAAAAAAACTGATAGAATTTGCTAATGTGTAGATGATCTGTCTGCAGACCTTTTAGCTCCTCATGAGTAGCACGAATAAAAAACTACTGCTACTGACAAAACATTGGTTGTAAGAGAATTAATTTTGACTGAAACATTACAAGAATATTTTGTATATTTTCCTTTACATTATGACTGAAGGCCAGGAAAAGGAAAGCAGAAGGTATATGAATTTTCATATTAATACAACAGTTCTTAACTTTTTTCTCCACTTGCTTCTTGGTTTACTTTTCTTTTGGATTAAGATATTTTGATGCATAAGCAGTTTGAATGAAACCTTTGCTTCTTAGTGTAGCATGACTTCTCTAAAAATACAGCATATCCACATGGACACATTTTGTCTAACAATACTTAGGCTTTATCAAATTTTTTAGTGATACTGATGGCACCTAAAGCAAACTTTTTTGAAATAAAGTCAACAGATATTTATCTGACTGTTCCTTTTAAAAAGGTAAAAGCTGTTTTCACAAAGTCAAATATTGCCCAAGGCATATCTGAGCTGCATGTAGCTTATCAGCACGTGTCAAATTCCTCCAGCTCTGCCCACTCAAGCATGTCTGATTCGCAGTATTAACCCATAATTCAACTTGAAATCACGTTTCTCAGTCCTACTGCCCATTTCTCCCTGCTTATAGCCTAATAAGCTTATTTAGCCTGCCCTTATAACCATGCTGCCAGAGAGTGCTCTTTCACTGCTGCCACATTCCCTGTTTTCAGTTAAAACCACACCAGCCCATCTCACCACTAACTTGTTACATCTCTACCATTCTGCCTCTAGTTCCTTGAATGCTTTTCACACCCAAACCACTGTTAACTTGGAAAACTATCCAAATTCTCACAGCTTCAAGGACTTTGCTTGTACTACTTTAGTAACTTTGGACCATTTGCGTAGTACTAAAGCTTAATTTGGAAAGCTAAGTACCCCACCTCTTATTCTACAGGAGCCATAAGATATTTAAAAGTCTAATCAAAAGCTTTAAGTGGCCAGGAAGCCAAAGGTCTGACCTTGAATCCCTTACTAAGCACATATTTATGCAAGGTCTTTTCCTCATCACTCAGCTCTTTTGACTAGGACTGGTCACGAACTGAGGAGAATTAAAAAGGTCAGATTATGCCACAAAGAAACAGTGCCATCATAACTTAACATATGCTTTCCCCAAATATACTAAGTATATCTTGACTTTGCCCCCTCTACTGACCTTAAAACAAAATGCAAACATTGTCAGCTTCTCTACTGGGCTCATCTCAGACCTTCTAATCACTGCCAAAATCTGCTTAACCTCAGGCACATATCCCTTCCCTGAGCTGCATTTTCTCAAAATAAAACTTACAACCTTAAAGCCACGGGCCTGGGAACATCAAGGGTTAGAATGGCAGAGTGACTTAGGTCTCAGGAGCACATCCACCCACGCACTCACAGTGATCTGAAATGAATCTGAGTTCTGGCTTGCCCCCACTGAAGACTGTGGCACACATTCCCTATTGGTCCTTGCATTTCCAGTGTTTGCTCAAAGGCCTAAAGGAAGCTTCACTGTAGTTTAACATGTTGAGGATGTTTCCTATCAGCTACAGCTGTAAGAATGGCATTTCTTGATAAAGAAAATACATACCCTGATCTTTCAATGAATTCAGAAATAACACTTCATATATGCATATATATAATGTATGTATATATATATACATGGAAGTCCTTAAAATTAGGAGCTGAACTCCCCCCAGGGACCTAATCTCAAACAGTTCACCTTATAAAATGCCGGTTGTGATAAACTTCTTTCTCATCACTATAACACATTATAAAACTACCAAAAACAAATGCATAGTTTATTTACATAAGCAGAAAAACTTCTTACAAGAAAATATCACTTTACAGGTAACAGTTAACCTGCCAAAACAACATTTTTGAATTTACAGCCATACTTATTCCATGTTTCCTACACATTCCAAACTGTCAATAGAAGACAAGTTCCTTAAAAGTCCAGTTAAATGTCTGGCAATTGATGCAGGCCCAAAAAACCCCAAAAACGTGCAGAAATTTGCATACAGTCCTGAAAATATTAAGGTATTAGCAGAATTTAGCTGTTTGCATTGCATTCAATAAGTTCCCCCCATGCACACCCCTTTATATTCATCCTTGTAGTAAAGGAAGCCTTAGGAACAAAAATTTAGGCAGAGCCTAAATTTTTTTCATGACCAGTTCCTATGGGTTTTGTGTTTCTCTTTTTCCCGTCCTTTGGTTTTATCTGACATATTACCCTAGTTTCTACATGAGAAAATAAAGTTCCATCAATATTGGTTTCACTCTTAGTAAAAAGCTAATTATTTTTCTTAAAAGTAGCTTTGCAGTCTACTGGTCCATTCTATACTGCTTTCACAACTTCCTTATTTTATGATGTGAATGTTGCACTCTCCTTAAGGATGCTGCACACTGTCTCTGGTAATCCAGTTAAAAATGTGATGGGACTTCCCCCAAACCCTGCTGGGCCACACCCAGCTGGAGTCCCTGCGGAGTGACACACGCACCTCCCAGGGATGGGGATGTCCTGCTCCTGCAGTCCAAGGGAGCAGGACACTGCGACCAGCGATCAATACAACCCATTTTAACTGGCAAGAAGCACCTGGTAATACCTTGTTTGTATTTCTTGAACGAGTGACACAAGAAACACTTATTTCATTCCACACAATAATTCACCACAATCAGAAGGAGCACAGTAAGGGCAACACCATCTCCCAGCTGCTGATTACATCAAAGGTTTGCAGCACAAATTCAATTTTATGATGTTAATCTTAACCTGCCACTCAGAAATTTTCTCTGAGGGATATGATTTTTTTTCTCTGGATTTCATTTTAAGAATGATTTTCTTCTTCTACAATCAATAAAGATATGTTTTCATCAAAAGACTCTATCTTGGCAGAATTCAATTGGCCATCTCAAAACCTTTTGGTGACACAATATTAATTAAGATAGTTTATGTTGCACCTAAGCTGGAAAATGGGGCAGTGAAAATATAGCAACTCAACATTTGTGCTTTTCACACTGTCATAAGGTACAGTAAAACAATCTTCACTTCCTTGAAGTTCCTGTTCTACCTCATAAACTGTTACATTATATTAAGCTCCCCGGAAAAATATCACAACGTGCTTTTTGGCTAAGTTGATAAATCAAAAATGTGTCCAAAACCAGGAATTTCCACTTTCATCAACAGTCATTAAAGACTTCAACAGCACAGTAGCTGTTTAAACACGTTAGACAACAATTAATGCATGTGAGCTAGCAAGCTTGGTTTTAAATCATATTCCAAGGATATAAACCAAGTTTAATCAAAAAAAGAAATATATTATGCAAGTGTGTGTGTGGAGCCATAAAAGATATCTTCTCTTAAGGAAAAAAAACCCCACATTTACTTTTACTGTCTGAAATATGGGGTGTGGATGTCCAATCAACTACAAGAATGGGCATGTCCAGGAAATGAACCCCTGCTTAGGCACAGTGCAGAACTACACACATGCGAGTTACTTGTCAGTCCCACAGCATCAGGCACAGAAAAAGCATCACCTTCAGTCATCTCCAGTGGAGTTAAGTCCAAATGGTGAAATGTGTTGCTGCAGCAGAGTGTCCATCAGGTTTTAGGAGATTCACACACCAATTCTTACAGGAAAGCACACGTGACAAAAAGGGACATCAGCTTCTGCAGAATGTCAGCTTTGATTTCTATGAAATGGCATCTTACTCAAAGACAGATTTTACCCTCAGTTTTATACACAGTCACGCCTGGGTTTATTGAAAGTAACAGTTCTCCATGCAAGAAAGTCCTCCATCCTTATGCTAGTAAAGGGACAGCTCCTTTCATTTTCTTAATCATAAGGGGTTTTTTGAGCAGAAGCACATTTATGTCCTTCAAAGAGTCAATGATCTCAACATAATGCCATATGAATCAAAGGGTCTACTAAGGTAATGTCATCTCCAAGTTTATGGCCTTCAGAACTTGGAAAATGTAGAGATTAATAAACCATGTGTATCAAGACATCCCTCAGATGTAAGCAAATTCACTTGTAAATGACAAGAGCTTGATTGACCTTCATTTTTATGAAATATCACAAATTCTGTAAAGAACTAGCCATAATTATAGACTTCATTTTTATTTAGACTGCTTTAATGCAAAAAACCAACAATCTGGTAAAGTCAAGAGACATGAAAGCTAAAACCAAAATTTACAAGGATCTCAAACTGACAGGGAATACAAATCAAAGCTTTAAGTCAATAATTTTGTCTTCCTTAAGTGACCTTGAAGTCATTTAAGACCAAAACCCCTGTTGATCAGAGAGAGGTGCTGTTTTTGGTTCAGCTACACTGTACTCTGGGATGTTTAAATAACAAACAAAATTGGAATCAGATGGCAAAAATAAAACAACTAGAACATTTCACCAGCCCTAGTTTTTTCGACTGTCATGTAATAATCATTAATCAGTGGTGTAAGCAATTGCATCATAATGAGAATTTCCAAACTCTACAAGAAGAACTACCTATTTTTCAATTTTACTCTTTGAATACTCTCAATTAGCAAATAGACCTCTCTGCAGTGTTCTTTGCTACAGGGCATGCAGCTGTTTAGTGTAAACAGCTCTGAATGATCTGTTATATACACAGTCTAACCTGCTTAAGTAAAAAGACACTGTTTGTTATGAAGCAGAATCAAAGTCCAAAACTTACTCAATACATTGCAATGCATGGATTGCAGTTTTTGTTACAGTGAACTTCAAATTCTAGCACTAAAAAGTTTTGAGTGGGAAAAACCTGGTATTGTCATGTAACCAATCCTACTGGCACAAACCTTTGGAGCAGACCTACCTCACCACAACAGCCATTTTTGCAATGAGTAATCCCAAAAAGATCATAGTTCTGTACCAGGGACATCACTAACATATTAAAATTTCATTATATAGTAAGACAATTACTATTATTCCAAGCACTAACTAGAAAAGTAATCGTGACAGAAATGCCCCAAGACTCTAGGTGAGACATCCTAATTAATTTTTAATTGAGCAAGTCTCAAAAAACCCCCACTCTCTAACCAAAACTATTTTCAAAAGAAAATGGGACTGTTGTAAAAAAAATAAAAATTATTTGTACTCTAAGGCTTTGCATCTACTCAACAAGGAATACTCAATAATGAATCACCAAAATAGGACAAAAGTATTTTCCCACTTCAAGCTAATATTTTGCCCTCTATGTGTTCTCACATTACTAGTTTTCTCCAAGAAATCCGGTGAACAGATACATGCCAAGGCAATTGACGGAATCGATGTAATTCACTAAACTCCCTTGAAAACAGAAGCAACCGACATCTAACATCACATACCAGAGGTGAAAGTTACAAAGCTGATGCTAAACATGCAGAGGACCAACAAAACCTCCCAGAAACACATGAAACTTGACCAAGTAAGAAAGAATAAACACCGCACCAGCTAAAAAAAGCTTCGTATCCAGAAAAACAGCTCTGGGGAGCCGATTATTACCAAACCTGAAGTGAAGAAGCGGAGCTTTAGGGCCGCATAGAGCATGCCCGGCGGGCTGAGGGGCAGCAGCCCCGGCGGGGACGAGGGGAGCCAGGAGGGGCGAGGAGCCCCGGCGGGGACGAGGGGAGCCAGGAGGGGCGAGGAGCCCCGGCGGGGACGAGGGGAGCCAGGAGGGGCGAGGAGCCCCGGCGGGGACGAGGGGAGCCAGGAGGGGCGAGGAGCCCCGGCGGGACAGAATGGGGGATGAAGGGGAGCTGCCCCGGCGGGGAAGAGGGGGCATGAGGGGAGCTGCCGGGAGCTGCCCTTACCTCCAGCGGCTCCCGGGCACCGTGCGGGGGCAGCGAGGGCGCGGACGGGAAGGGAAGGTAGGGGCGGGAGCCGGGCCAGGCTTTATGCCAGGCGGGAGCGGCAGCACCCGGCTCGGACAGCGTACTCCGGATCCAGCCGGCGCGCCCCAGCGGCACCGCCGCCCTCAGGCCGGCAGCTCCCGGTGAGCGAAGGAGCTCCGGCGGCTGCTCCCCGCCCCTGCTGCTCGGGGCGAAACGGTGAGGGGGAACACCGGCTGGAGGAAAAGTATGCGGGGGCAAGCCGGGCTGCAGCCGCTCCGCTCCCTCGCCCGTCCCGCAGCGCTCCCGTCACGGGGCCGTATCCCACCTGCCTCGGGACGGGGAGAGGAACCAAGCCTGCCCCTCAAAGCTACCCCGCGGCGTCACGACGCACGAGAAACTTCTCCTTTCCCCATCCTGCCTTAAGTAGGGTGGAAAGAGCATTTCATCCGGCAGGAGGCGGGTGGAGCGTGATTGCCCGCAGGTGTGGGAGCCCCAGGGCCATCACCCAGCGAGCTGCGTGCGCACCTGATCTCATGAGGGCTGTGCAGGGCGAGGATGCCCCTTGTAAGTTCAGCAGTTTCAGTTTGAAAACAAGTAATAAACTGCACTGAGTGAATGCCGTAAGAATCGGAAACGTGATGTGTGTTCAGTCTTTTTTTTCTTTGTTCGAAGGTCAATCCCAGAGAAGCTCAGATCTGCAAGAGATTCTTGTGAGGAGCAGAGTTGAACGAGCTGTGCGGTGCACAGGTGAGTTCATCTTAACTGCAGAAATACTTAGTCACAGTGACATCTAGGGCTGCAAACAACATCATGAGACTCATTAAAAAATTATTTCTATTCTCTAAAATCATGTATTCCTATATTTGTTTGCCTAAAATCCAGAGGGAGTTGGAAGGATGTCAAGAGATATAACTCTATTTTTATTGCCTATGGTTTTCCTATTTAAACATAATAAATATAGTAACTAAAGTATGTAGTGTTTTTATTTTAGTATTGTTGAATTCAGATTTACACCAGGACTATTTCCCCAAGATATCCGCCTTGGTATAAATAGTAATGTTCTCAAATGTGCTAATGTAATTACAGTCTGCATCAATAGGGTACATTTTACAGGTAAGTGAATGCAATAAATAAAAGTATGTAAAGTTTGTAACTTTTTGAAACATATTTCTTGCCAACTGTTGTTCTAGCACTTCTGTAGTTTAGATTTCAACTATTTTTGATACAATAAAATAAAAAACTTTGAAGATGAGACTTCTTAAATCACTTCACCATATGAATCATCTTATGTAGGCAAGTTATAAATCCTGAAAATAGAGCTTTAATGTAAAGGGTGATATTTGATTAGACTATATCAGGCCAGGTATAGAACACTGAAACATTGTATCTCAGGTGAAAACTTACAAAGGTACCTCTTTTCTGGGCTTGCTTATGGAGATTTTAGTAATAATCATATTGAAAGCAAAATGAGATGATACAAGTCAACTTACTTTAAGAACTTGAATACTGTTTTTCTCAGAAAAGGTGAACACTGGCCTTTAAAGTCAATAGTGATAACTGGAACCTCAGCTAAAGTTTTTGTAGTCAAAAAGTGCTATCAAGAAAGTGAAATAACTGTATGAGACCAAGTAACCTAATGGATAGACTGGATACTGCTTGTGCTTTTTGACACTTCATATGAGCTGTGAATTCTGCCTGTGAACCTAAATAAATTACTTTGACAGCTTCTCCTTAATCATCAATACATAGAAGTTTCCATAACAAAAGCTGTCACATACATTTTAGCACAATTTGACACAAAGGGAAGGTCACACCAAAGACCTTAATTGCATCTTATGCTCAGACAGGGTCACTAAACTGTGATTTTTATTTTGTCTTTCAACATCATATTTGTTGCCTTGGGAAAACAAATCACTCCATAATAGTAGTACACGTTAATACCATATAAATGTATTTCATAGAATCCTAGAATGGTTTGGGTTCAAGGGATCCTCAAGACCATGCAGCTCCAAACCCCTGCCATGGGCAAGGATGCCTTCCACTAGACCAGGTCGCTTAGAGCCCCTTTCAACTGAGCCTTGAATCCTTCCAGGAATGGGGCATCCACAGCTTCTCTGGGCAGCTCTTACAGTACTTCACCGCCCTCATAGAAAAGAATTTCTCTCTAATGTCCAATCTAAACTTTCCCTCTTTCCCCCCGTGTCCTGTCCCTACATACCCTTGTCAAAAGTCTCTCTCCAGCTTCCTTTTAGGCCATCTTCAAGCAATCAACAGATGGCTTCTGCTGAAAATTGTACTGTTCACATTCTACTATTCTTTTAAAAATAATGATTTGGTTCTGAAAAGAGATTGTATGACGTATAGATGCCACAAGATTTTTTAATATGAGGTTGTTGAGGATTTAGAAACTCTGTTGTAACTTCTCTTAAGAAACTAGAAAGTGAGATTTTGAAGCATGTTTCAAGAACAGGCTTGAGGATCTTAATTACAATGCCAAGAAATGGACTTGTGTTGAGTATGAGGGTGAGCCAGTTACTGGAATCATGACTGTAACTTTTGCACGTTATTTCTGAAAGTGTTGATACGATGATCAGGTTCACAGAACTCTGGTTCATCACTCTCCTTTTCCTGTGAACTGCTCCCTTGCTGTGTCCATTTCTCACTGTCCCTGCTTTAGCCACCTCATTATTTCCTTGAGCAAAGAGGATCACTGAATGGTGCAGTTGGGCCTGAGAAATCCCCTGTAGGCCATAGTAGTAGTAGGAAAGATAATTAGATGAGGTTAAAGATTTGATCCTTTAATTATTTGATGTTATTCCCAAAGGAAAAGGGTGGAGGCAGGGAACAATGTAGGTGTGGGGAAAATCTCTTTGGAAGGAAGTCAGACTTCTTTCCTCAAGTGGATGTTGTGAATCACAGCTACAGGCTGGTTGGATTCCTTGGGCATTGCTTTCACAGAAAGCTGGTACAGAAAGCTTGCATTCCAATTCTAGTTCTTTTGTTACTTTTTATCTGCACATGACCCTATCTCATTTTATCCCAACATAATTCTTCGTAAAAGAACACATAAAATGAAGTTTTGTTTTGTAAAGGTTTTTTTTTTATTCTTTTGTTGAAGAAGTTCTATTTTGGCTTGGTGAACTAGTGCTAGATTCAGAAATGCAATGTTGCATTGCAGACTTGAGTGTTCCACTACTTGGGGGACACTGTGCAGCCAATTTTCCCATCAGTGGTTTACTTTTCCCATCTCTAATTTAATAAAAATTATATTTACTTCCATTGTGGAAAGCTTTGACAACTATTAATGAAAAGCACTTAAAAACTTTGAAAAAATCCTATATGAATGTGGAAAAATGGGCCTGTTTCTTATGATCTGGGTTGTATAGGTACCTGTACATTCATACTTCTCACAAAAAATAATGTCTCACTATTTTATTAATCATTCAGACTATTTAATAATTGTAGTCTCCATTGTTATTATCATCATCCAGTAATTAATTTCTCTAGTTTTCTTCCCTTCATTGTCTTTTAAAGATTTTTACTCTTTATCTGAATGGGCTGCAAAACAATTTCAATAAACTAAAATATTTATCTGGCCTCAATTAGAAATCAAGGCATGTTTCTGAGATGAATAAGGACAATTAGTGGTTAACAACATTGTTGACAGATGTCACATACTGAAATATGAAACAGCATTAGCTTAGATTGCATTACGGGATAGTTGTCAAGCAGTGAGAATTTATTGTATTATCTTATGTATAATGTGATGAAATATTGATGAAAAAATGTCACATTTCATGTCAATGGAGCTATTGTTTTGCAAAGATAAGCTATGGGTATGTTCACCATTGACTAGACTTCTGGAGCCTTAAGAATGCTGTTGATTAAATCAGCAAACCTTTATGAAATAAATGTAATTTCACAAATTGCTGTCAGATAACAGGGTGAGATACGCCTGGACTTGGTACATTGTGGAAATAATACAGAATTCAACCTCTTAATAATTTTCTTATTGGATTTACAAACTGTAGTTTTTGTTTGAGTTTTCCCCTGAAAATAATAAAGCTGTAGACACTAAATGCAGCAAAGGACTAGTTTCACAACGTTATTAGATTTAAAATATGAGCAATAAGTACGTTTTTGGTTTAGTTATTTTACTTACCGAGGGGTGTCATACTCAATTTTAGCCAGGAGAGGGAGCAAAGTGCAAACAGGGAAGGCGGTAAAATCCCATTTATTGCTTTATTCTGCTCGGCATGCGAAACGTGAGTGGTTATGGTTGAATTGCAGTTTAGCGGCGTTTTGAGCTCGGGGAAGCAACCTCCTCGTTTTGTCCTTCTCGTAAAGATCTTTGAGGGCTTTTTCCTTGCCATAATTCCTCACTTCACCCTTTTGCCTTGCAAGATCATATGTATAAAACGGATTTATTATTCATTTTTTGTGTTATTCTGAGGTAGAGTGTGGAAGAGGGAAAATATAAGGGAATTGTTGTAACATTTTTCCCAAATTTAAAATTTCTCGTAATAAGGATCAAGACCACGCCTTTTCCAGTTTTCTTGATCCTGTAAGACCATAAATATTTGTTTCTAAGAGTTCCTCACCTAATACTTTTGTGGGAGATGAGAATCCAGGAGAAAGAGATCATCTGTTTTTCTATAGAAACAGGATAGTAAATACTTGGATTTCTTGTAGGTATATATTTAATGTGGCTTTAGGGTATAAAGTAATTGTTTTTAAAAGAAAAGGCTGAAAAAGCTGAGCTATTATAGATACTTTAAAAATATTACTTTAAGCACTTCCTATGTATTTATTTAACAGATACAGGAAATAAAAATATCTGAGAGTTTTTGATTTTTCGCTATGGTTTCATGGCTTCTCTTGAATACAAATATTTTAAAGTGAGCTGAAGAGAGGATTACAATTTTCAAAATATGGGTACAGAGCTGATGCAGATTAAAAGCTACCATTGAGTGTCCCAGGAATGGGGGATTTCTGAAAGCGTTGAGAAAAGGTATGTTAAATTTGCAGCATATGTAACTAAGAGTAGCCGCATAACATTATGTGGGTTAACTGGGTTAGAAAAAATTCTGCTAAATGGCAGAGTAGTAAAACTCAAACTGTTTGTTTGCTTAGGGACTTTTTTTTTTACATTTAAGAGTGGAGAGGAAGAAATTACTGAGCCTTACCTAATCTTTTGGTAGGAGCTTTGTTCTGCCACCTTTTTCTCACATGAAGAGCAATACTGCTGACCCCAAGAGAGCTGGTTAGGTTAAAGCACTCCATGAAATCAAAAGTTCAAAGGGATGATTGTATGTGTGCAAACATACATGAAACAGTGAAAAATGGCATCTGTTTGAGATGTGTATTTAGGACAAGATACAGCGGCCAAAGTAATAAATCTAGTGCACAAGATGAATAAAACTGAATTTTCTGGGGAAAAATTATTAAGGTAAGTTTTCTGTGGTACTAAAAAAAATAGACTTGTTCACTCCCTGGGCATGAATTTCAAAAAGAAAGAAAAAAAGGGACAATTTTTGTTGTTGTTGTCTCAAACTTTTCATGTGTGCTATGAAATACAGTTCTGTATTTTCGTACTTTTCTTTTGTGAAGTGAAATGTTTAGTGTACTATGGTTCAAGAGAGAAGTAAGATCTGGAAACCCCCGAAGTGCATTTGGAAATGAGAAATCGTTGCTGTTTTCCAGAGCAAATCAGACACGAGCCACTAGGTGTCCCTAAATGTAAAATAAAATAGTCAAGAAGATCGCTAAGGCTACGTAAGAACATGTGGAACAGCAATGAGAGAGGCTGGAAAACATTTCCTTTCCTAGGGAACAAACTGGTGCTTCTACAATCAGTTACTGAGCACAGATGTTTGATTTGGCCTCTGATGAGCTAAGTTGCTTTTGAAACTTGCTCCTTCTTAGTTAATAGGAGCACAGTTTAATGTTTGTGTGACAGCAAGCAATTTGACATTAATCATACCAATGAGTAGCAATGCTAACAACAAAATAAAAACTCAGAAAATCTTGGTTAACTTAAAATAGATTGTAGAGAAGAAAACACCTATTTTTACAAGGCTTATATTCCTTGCATTATTTAAGGACTTTTTCTGAGCTGTCTTGCTGCACAAAGGGACAATGCTTTCCGGGCCATGTGAGGTCAGGGCTCCAAATGACTGCACCACTGAAGAGACAGAGGTTACAGTGGGGGCAGAACTGCACCCACGTTTAAGGATGTGATCATAAGTGTGTGGTCCTCTGCCCAGCTGGTGTAGTGGTAAAATGACTGCTTTGTACATACTCAGTTTCTATTTATGCAAAATAGTAAAAATGTTTATCTTTTCAATGCATTCTTGATTAGAAGATCCAAACCCACTGTACCGATGCTAATTCCAACACTATTTTCAAAAGACAGATACATGGTAGTTTTCTGAGTCTTTATGAAATTGAAGTCAAGGAAGGAGACATGTGAAGTGACATGCAAAATTTGTACACAAAGCCCCGAAGGTTAATGTGAAATGAATAATATATTTATTTCTAAAGTTTAGGACCAAAATAAAAATTATACGGTCTTCTCAATGGCTCTAAGTATTCAATTATACAAAATTTTAAATTTGGGGCACTTATTTGTTGTTTGAATTCCTCTTTTCTGTAATATAATAACAAACCTGTGAGATAAGTCTATTTATAACCTACTAGCTCCTGTGACTGTCACAAATATGACAGGTGGAATATGAATCTATGACAAGTTCTTGTATTTTTGTTTGTGTTAAAACTTCAGGATTTTTTATTGCTGTGGCTTGACGTCACTATAGTTTTGGAGATTAATAACAAATAGGTGTTTCAATAAAATTGATTTCTACATTCTTGGCGTTTAATAACACATAACATTTTGAAGGAGGGCCCTTTGTTTGTTTCCTCTTGGAAAAGGGTCAATGGAGTGTTCTGAACTCATTCACCAAGGTGATTCTTGGGAAGCCCAGGGCACATCACCTGTTATCCCTAACGGTAGCTGTGCCTCTCTTTTGGAGGCAAGGACAAAACTGATCTAATTTGTAGTTCCTGCCTTCAATATTGCTCATAGTGTTTCAGGGTCAGAAATCAACTGATTGATTTTCTGCTTATCCTGTCGCTCTGATGATGTATCTCTTGATAGCATATTTTGTTACAGAGTTCATTATTTCTATCTTTTATCACTTATGAAGTCTACTGAAAATTATAGTATACACCTGGGAATGCTGAATCTATATTTCTGAGAGGTAGAAATGAACTGCCTGGGAAAAGTGATTTTTTTTTTTTTGTTGCTTTGCTACTTGAATTCCTGTTCATGGGTTTCAGGTTTCTTTGTCCTAAGGATCACATAATGATAATATAGCTATTTATCTTTGAATTTGGTCAGAAGAGTGCGTCCTCTTTTCCTCATACTAGACAAAAATCTTCTCCCCCTAGTTCTCATTTTAGGCCAGTGACTGACTTCAAGGGCAATGCAAAGACCCACTTCGTGACCCAGTGTTCTCAGGCGACTGGCATAATTCTTCATGTGCAAGTGTTAAGGAGGTGCTGATAAATGTTGCTCAGCTGAAAAATTCACTTTCTAAATTAATTTGCAAAGGAGCAAATTTGCTTTCTCCTCAAGGGAAGAATTTTAGAAGAAATATAATTTAAATGTTGGTGTTCCAAGGCCATAAGTTCTTTAAAACCAAACAGGGGTCAGCATAAGAGTAGCCAAGAAAAGGCGGCTTCATTATGGTCTCAGACAAAAATGTAGGGAATGCAAGGAGACTGTTCCTACACTCTCTATTTGTAATAGCAATTGAAATTTGGATTTTTTCTCACCAAGTTTTTTTAAAATATTCTCTTTTATAACTGACATAACTTAAGCTGTGTGTTCATTTTCCTGTGAAAGTCGAGAGGTTGTCTTCCGCATTTTTTTGCAATCAGTATTCAAATGTGCTGTTTTCCTTTTGCAAAATATTATATTAAAATCTATGAGATCATGACCTTAGTTATTGCATTACAAGTATCCTGTAGACCAGAAACTTCCTGAAAAGAACAATATGTAGTTTTAATGCCAAGTAAGTGAATCATCAGGGTGAAATCTCCTTGCTTTTGATGAATTAACTGAAAAATGGTGGTAAGCTTTAATTTTCTAATATGTGCTGTATGGATTCATATAAAGGAAGAAGTTAAAAAAAGGCAGATTCTCACAAAAAAATATTCAGCTCACAAATGGCAAGAATCATATTCTCCTTATACCACTTGAGAATTTGAATTGAAAAATAACTACATAGCTCTCATGGAAGCAGATCACTCAACAGTGCCAGGTATCAGGTGATACATCCTTAAAAACAGCATTGTACCTAATTTCTCTCTTCTAGAGAATAAAATGAAGCTAAACTATAAGCAGTTTGAAATAGTTTAGATAAAAAATGCAATGCAAACAATTGATTTTACTTCTTTTTTTCAAATTTCTTTCTAAATTCTTGATTCTGCATGAAGGTCTGTGATGTCGGGATCTTTCAACTAAAGTCAACATGTAGGACTGAAGTGTTATCTCAGGCATTGAATAATGATTGTAATATGGAAAGGGAAGACATTGGGGTAAGCCTGGCTGAGTACCAGGGTAAGTACTTGAGGTACTGCAGCTCTCAGTTCGTGAAACATGGATTTTGTGCTGCAGCTTCTACTCTTATGCCCTTTAGCCAAACACCATCTTGACAGCTTGTTCCAGCTCAGTGCTCTTCACCATTCTTTTGTTAAATATAATAAATGCTTTTTCCAAATGAAAGAGCATTTGCACATGCCCTGCTCTCAGTCCACAGTGACCTTCTGCCTATGTTCAGGTATTCTCTGCATATTTCTTACCATAAAATCATAGCATCTTTCCTAATTGCTTATGTAAAAAACAGTCATGGCATCACAGTGAAATAAATGAACAACAAGGACCACTTTTGCACCTGCAACCCATGGATTTAAGGAAAGAAGCAGCATTCCAAATGAAGGCCCCCGAGAACAGGCATGAAAGGAAGGAAGAAGAGCCAAGTTTGCACAGTTTCAGACAGACACAGAGATGCAGCTGTGTAACTTTGATTCATGCTAAGGCTTACTGTGAACTCTACTTACTAAACCTTAAGTCAGCAGTGAGTAGGGTTTTGTTCCAAGTAAATATTTTCTTTCCTGTGATCCAAATGCACCCTTGGGATCAGTGTCTCACCCAGTGTGTACCAGACAAGCTTTGTTAACTTCACTGGAACTCCATTGTTTACATAAGGTGAAAACCTGTCTCAAAGGCTGTCAGACTGCTGTGGGAAACTTGTTCAGAACAGCACTCAGGAGAGAGATATGCAAATATATTAATCTAAAACACAAGACCAAAATGTAATGTGTTAACAACTTCACATTATGGCAGAGTAGCATGACCCTGAAACAACATAAGCACCACTTACGCCACTTCTGTGGAGGGAAAGAACCTGCCCACATTATGTATAGTGACTGTAGGCTTTCCTGATCTCCTGAACTACATTCACTTCAGTGTCACACTTTACAGTTTGTCCTTGTGGACTATCAGAATCACAAGGAAGGAAACTCTCAATTTTGTCTAGTCCAATGTCCCTTCTTAACACAGGATCAGCAAGAGCAGGATTGGGTTCAGTCAGGTTTAGGGTATCTCCAAGGAAAAAAGACTTCCACATCCTTCCTGGACAACCTTTTTTAGCATTAAACTACTCTCGCAGGAAAAAAAGAGTTTTCTTACGTTCAGGTGAAACTGTGAGTTTCAGTTTGTGCCCTTGGCCTGGTCACCTGTTACTAGACAACAATCAGAAGAGTCAGTCTTGCTTACATCTCTCATCGGGTTTTCATAAACATTGGTTAAACCCACTCCAACTCCCCAAGCTTTCTCACAGCCCAGCTAAACAATCTCAGCTCTCCCTTGTATTTTGAGGTGGACCATCTTCCAGATGCAGTTTCTTGGAACTGCAGACAGCCACTCCAGAACTCTCCTCTGCTCCAAGGACACCCTCCTACTTGAATTTAAGACCTCAGCCTTCAGTTACAATGTGATGGAGACTGAAAAATTGACAAAGTAAAATATTCTGTGTCTGTGGAAATATGTATACTGTTAACTGCAATTAGAAACCAAAAAACAAATCCCAATATAATCTGAACAAGTAGTCAAAAACACCGTGGTTTTTATAATTTCAGTGGTTTCAGTATTGTAAAATATTTTAAGATTTCATGATAGTATTTATTATCTTATAAAGTGGAAGTGCTGCAACAGAATTAGAAATTCATATAGTAAAATAAAATTCCATTTTTGTGCCATATTTATTTACACTACTTTATAAAGTTACTTATGCTTGGCTATAGCATAAAGTAGTGTTCTCTGTGGCTTTACATTAAAAAAAAAAACCTGTAAACTTTCTATATTCCAGTTCAGTTGCTTTGCAAGTATCAAAATCAAAGTTTAAGGGTTCCAAAAGCATGTTCTTAATAAAATAATTGCACTGAGTTTGTTATTTCTAGAGAAGATGGCATTCAGGAATGTGTTTAGACTAGAGACAGCTGCATACAGCAGATAGAAGTGGAGGAAATGAGGGTAAGGAAACAGTTGTAATATTTCTCATTTCCTCTTCCATCTCCGTGTCTAAAGAAGGAGAAGGAATTTGTCATCTCTGCTCCATCAATTGGTTGGCTTTCCTCCATGAGAGCCATGGGAGGAGCATGCTGCAAAAGTGAAACACACATGCAGTGAGGGAGCAACAACAGAAGAGGAATTTAATTCAAGCCAAACTATTTATTTTCCTTTTATATTTAAAAAAATCCCAAATTTCAATGTGTGGTCTTTAAAATATTTTTCTACTGGAATGGAACTTCTCTCTGTAAAAGGTAGGTTTTTCTTATCAAGCTCCTTCATCCATGTGACAAGTATTTAGTGCGTAGCTGTAAGAAGTAACTCCAGAGACCGAAGTTGTGCACTGCTCATTTATGTTGACGAGAATATTTCTTGCAGTGCTTCCCTCAAGGGAGGTGGGTGAATTCTGCCCTCTTGTCGTGCAGCTGAACTGCTGCAGTGTTTGGACTCCATTTGTAGCTCAGCAACATTCAGGCCTCTCACCATTTGTGTGGAAAGTGAAAGTTTCCTGGGCGTGAGATGTGATGGAATTATTCAGGCATTCTGCAAATATGGTGGAACTCCATAGAATTCTTAGGGATATTTAGGGAGAGATGGAAGCAAGAATAAGTAATAGGAAGGTACAGGAGATTAAGCAGGTGGAAAGGATATGAGAAAACAGTGGCAATCTCTAGGGAACCTTTACATTGTAAAGTTGTGGACTCATCATTTTGTTTTATTGGCAGTTACTAGGTTCTAAGTATAGCAGTAAAATATATGATGTATACATTCATTTATTCACAGAGCAGGTTTAATTATTGTAGGACTGCAGGGATATTTCATTCAAATTAAACTGGACTGTGGTACATCCATTGACATGGCAGGGAAATTGAAGGAATATTTAATATTGTTTAAAAGTCTAAATTAACTTTACTAGTCAGACACTTGATGCAAAATTAAGACCAGGTTAAATTTTCATGACCATGACTGTCTGAATCACAATCCTATTGACTTCAGAGCATTTTTCATTAATGGAAGAGATACCATAGTGTGGAACTTTATGTTGTTGAGCAAAATCAACAATCAATTTGAAATGTTCACTTTTCAGGTGTTTACTGAAGTATGTCCTTTCTAACAGGCAGAATGAGTACACTGTAATAAAGGATTCTTTGTAAAATGGTAGAAGTCATTTTAGATTATATACAGTCAGTCAGTCGTCTGGGACTATTATTGGGAAGAATTTAGAGCTGGCATTATGAGGTGATGAATAATAAGTATAATACCCTTCCTGGACAGCTGATCTCCTTTCTGCCCTCTATATTTATTAAGTTCCTTTAAAGTACAAGGAGTTTCCATGTGTTTTCTTTCCCAAAGAATTTCAAGCAGTCGTATTATCTTCCCACAGTGATACTTTCTTAAGATTAACTGTTTTCCTTTTTTGCTTGAATTTTTTTTATACCACATAAATTCCTTAGATTTTATTTTTCATAAAACTTATTGGAAAACATTGTTAAGGTATTATCTGAAATGAATAATATCCTCTTTTTTAATACAGTGAAAAAAGGAAGGCTGGATAAAACAACTGGTAAGTCTGACTTCCCCTTCAATTTCTGCTTCACGTTTTTCTTTCTAAGGTGTGCATTTCTGTATCACACTAAAGAGTCATTTAGGCTTGGGATTACTTTAACACCTTGGATCAATTGTTCCATACAAAATAAATGTGGAAAGAATTATGCATATATTTTAAAGATCAAATTATCAACCATAGTTGTGAGCTGAGACAGTTTGTAATTTTAAGTTATGAAGTATTATTGCCTTGCAAACTAGTGGTATTTAAAATACATTTCCACTAAAGCAAATTTTTATATCATTTGATGACCTAAATGTGTCATCAGTCAATAGAAACTTTTTTTAGATAAGGAGAGTACAGTACTTCAGCTCAGCCAGGGTGGGGAGAAGATGATGTCTGAATTTTCCCAGTGAGGAAATACAGAGGAGACACTGATGGACAGGTACAGAGAGCAGGTGTGTGCCCTGGGCAATAAATATGAGCAAAACCAAGCTGCCCAGGGCTACCCAAGTCTGTCTCCAGGACCAAGATTTAGCCATGGTGCAAAAGAAAGTCCAAACACAGCCAGAGGTTTCTCACACACAGGTAGGCTGTAAATCTAAGGCCTTCATGACCTTTGTAATTACCAGTTCTCAGGAGAAGCTGATACACAACTTAATGAGTGTAGAAGATTTGCCAGTAGATGTCTGGCTAATACATGTAAGCAAATTCAAATTGTTTCAAGTTACCTGGATTAAAGAAATCTTACCTGAATGGACACAGGTAGTACTGCTAATTCTTCTAACAAGAGGCTATGAAATACAATTACAACGTATAGACTGAAAAGTCTTTTCTCTTTCATTGAAATCCTAATACAATCA
Organism: Pomatostomus ruficeps; assembly: GCA_013400735.1. Classification (NCBI taxonomy): domain Eukaryota; kingdom Metazoa; phylum Chordata; class Aves; order Passeriformes; family Timaliidae; genus Pomatostomus; species Pomatostomus ruficeps. The sequence continues at coordinate 50,628 of VYZT01061380.1, forward strand.
GAAAAATGTTACAATGTTATCTTATATTTTGTTAGTACTCAAAAGGTGATAATTTTTAGAACATTATTATCAAAGAGAATAATTTGATAAAAGACAAGTAACTTTAATTTTCCTTTAAATGCTGTTGAAGCCTTGTTAATGCCATAAGTAATGGAATAAAGTTTGAATGGTGTATTCTCTGATAATTGGTCATGATTCCTTGGGCAGACAATTCTGTAGGAGGTGAATGAGAGCAGTCTTGAAATGCCCACATTTCTCAAAATTCTGTGATTCTCCTGTAGTTTATTTACTCCTTTGTGTGAGCTGCTCTGCCCTGATTTGGGTTGAAAGCTGGAGGTGCGAGCAGGTGGATAACCTGCCCTTTTTCTTTTCACAAAAATTGCATTACCTGCCTCCATTTCTTGACAGCTGAAGGGTTGGAAGCTGCAATAATGGCTTTGTGGAACCAAAATTTCTTATCAGTTAGCAAAATTGACAGCTCCTTTCCACTGCCAGGCTATTGTAATAACAGTCACCCTTGACAGTGTTATTCTTCGAAGAGGTTACATATTCAGTTACTTAAAAGGAAGAGTATCTACATTTTCTTATTTGACACAACTTATGACATTTAAGAGGGTACATTAGTTGAAAAGCACTGAAGGGCAAGATTTAGATCCAGAGAAGAGCCAAAGAGGCCAAGGAACTACTGGAGAAGTAGCTATTTTTAAAAAGCAGATGACAGGGTTTCAGGCAAGACTATAATGCTGGCAGTCCAAGATATTTTTAATTTTTTGTGCTAGAAAAGGAGCTGCAGAAAGACACCAGGTGATTGGGTTTGATCATCTGGTCTGGCACATAGTAATATGACATGTTCAGATGGGGAAATAAATTAGAGTTGAATATGAAATAATACAACAGTGGAACAAACTACCACTAAAATTGTGTTTTTAAGTTTGTACCTTGTCATTTATGGCTTCATTTAAAGGAGATACTTCTTAGTTATGAGGGAGGTTGGTACTGTGGTTTTAATTTACATGGTTGCTCTAAATGGCTGAAATTAAACATTGTAGGTTGATTATTTTTCAGCAAAATAATTGAGAGTTCTGAAAATTTCTCATATCTTGAGTTGCAAGTTCTCCAAACTACAAAAAAGTTTTGCAGCTATGATTTTGCGAATTTTGTGTTTTGTTTGCCTCACTTGCACAGAATAGTGCTGTGTGAACCACGTATTGTTGATGTCACTTCTCACAAATAAGTCACCAGACTTCTAAATTCATATTGACCTTGTCACGTTTCTTCAGTATAAAAACAAAGTAATGTTTGAGAAGACTGGTGCACTGAGTTATGGAAAATAAATAGATAACACTGGCCACTGCTGACTTTGTTTATTAAAAAAATAGTTTCCGTTACATGATATCTTTAGTCCTTTGGTCAAATATTTTGATCGGTCCTAATCAATAAGATCTACACCCAGAATGTACACAGGCAACGCTTCTCCTTCACACCTTTTGTTAGTGCAGTGTAATCCGATACGAGCTATTCAGTGATCCATTGTAGGCAGTGACAGCTTCCCTCCAGCTCAGAGTGTTTGATTGACCTGAGCTAATACAGACAGTTCAAAAATGCTCTTCTTGGCTCCATCGTGTATATATATATTTTGGCAGTAATTCTGTTAAAAAAAGAAGTATTTTTTCAGTCATGTGTCAGTGTTGATCCTTATCTAGGATGCTGGAGGGTAGTGAAGGATGTGTTACAGGCATGCAAGCTAAAAAGCCATATTCATTGAGGATGGAATATCTCAGTAACTCTTTGCAGCCTTAGATTCCTCTGTGAGCATAGAGTTTTCCATCAGTATTTTGCTTTTTTCTGTCAGTGATGTTTTCAAGCACTCTGAAATGTTTGAAATTTTATTCTTTTTGCTGATTAGGTTTAATTTTATGAATAGTCATACTGTACCTTTACAAAGGCTTTTACAAAAATCTATGAGTTCATTTGGGACTGCATCTGAAGCCCATTTTGGTGCTGCATCTATACACAGAACTGGATTCATGCACAAAGACTCAATTACATATTAGAAGTCTATGGCCTTGCCTTAATTGGACACAAAAGCCCATTAGCCAGTCCCCAATATTATAATATCAATTAAAAGGCAAAAACAAAATCCTAATTTGCAGAAAAGGAGTGTGTACTGGTTTCTTGCAAGAACTGCCAGAGAGACTGTTAAACAGTAAAACTGTGTCTGGAAGCTGATCTTTAAAATGCGCTTGGGATTATGTTATCTCCCACCTGTCATGGGCAGAGGTTTTTCTGTCACTATCCTACTAAAACTAGTAAGAATTTCCTTGTTCAAATCCACGTATTTGTGCCACACCTCTGAGTGGAGGTGTGTATGAAGTATGAATTAAACCCTTGCTGCCATATGGTTGAATGTTTTCAGCTTCTGGGAGGAGCTGCAGTGGCGTTTAATGTGCTGGTTATTTCTTTTTCAGACACATCCAAAACCTATGTTGTTTTAAAAGTCCAAAATTTAAAAAGCACTACAATAGATAGAAGAGGAAGTGAGCCTTGCTGGGAACAAGACTTCATGTTGTAAGTAGAAGGGAATTCTTATCAATCGATTTTGTTGTATCTTTGCTGTATTTGTATAGCGTAGAACAATTTAGTGCATGTCAGGTCATGTACAGACCACAAAAGCAAGGAAAACGTGCAGGACAGGCTCTGGGGAACAGAACTAAAGTTAATTTTGCAAGCCACGTGGCAGATCAAGGCCAGAGGTCAACAAGGGGAAGAATTCAATTTGTCTCCAAATTTAATTTCATATGATATTTTAGAAATACAGGAATGAGACAATAAAGAACTTAAACTGATCCCCACACAACCTGATTTTTGTTCCCTCAATTTCTTTATGAATGACTGATATTTTATGCATTAGTTTATCTACTTAATTGCCAGTTTAGGTACTTTGGTTATCATTGACCCATAGTGATTCTCACTTCTCTCTGCAGATCTTTCTCCACTCTGCTCCTCTCCAGCCTCCATCTTGTTATTCAGTTGTTGCTGTTCTCTTTTCTGTAGAGCCTTATATACACCTCACTGGCCAGAAGAGTCTGAACTTTTATGCTGACTGACATTCTGAGGGCACCTGCTTTCAAGTGTCACTTCCCAAGCAGTTAAATCCAATAAATGTAATTCCATTGGATTCTGAGTTAGTGCATCAATCTCCACCATTGCTGGTCCCTCCTTTTCCCCTGTGCAAATCTTTCCCTGTTATCACATCCTTATTGTGGAAACATAAATTTTATTCTTGAGGTCTGCAGATGGTTGAAATATTTTTACAGAATTAAACATGCAATTTACTTTAGTTATTTTTATGAAGAACGTCCTTTTTACCATTTTGGTTTTTTCTAGTCCAAGTATTTTAATATTTAGTTGAAAGAATTACTTGTTTGGCATCATTTTTCCATACTTTCTGGTTATCAAAACATAAAAATATCTTTTGATTGTCTGCTGAAACTGACATTTTGATTGAAATAACTCACTCCTCCCTAATTTCATTTTATTCTGTATTAAAAATGGAATTTTTAAAAGCTTCTTCATTTTTCCTTCCTGGTTTTTTCACATAATACACAAGGTTCTTAATCTCCCTTTAGGGCCTTATCTTCATCACAGGTTTTTTCTGAAGTTAATTGATTTTGGAATATTCTTTTGGTTTCATGCAACTGATCTCTTGACAACTTTAGCAAACTGCTGTCTTGCTTAGCTGGAGACTCTGAGTAGCTGAAGAACCTGTTGCATTAGGTCGACGTATGTTCCTTCTTTACATGCCATTTTCTGTATAGATCTAATCACATATCATAGAAGTCATCAAAAATTCTGACTTCTGCCCACTTCAAACTAATTTTAACCTGGGGCTTATTCCTCCCCAACTCCCTGGTCACCAGGGTTCTCCAACAGACTGTTCAGAGCCACAGCCTAAATCATCCAAAGAGCAGGATCATAGCTGCCTTTGAAAATGTTAAGGAAAGTTATTATCAATAGCTGGCCTTTTTAAACACCATTCCTATACTACAGCTTTCACTTGTAAAAAAGGTAGTCATCTCTCAGTGTAGAGCAATCATTGCTCTATGGTAATACTCTGTTTTCATTATTATTTCAGAACTTTACTGATTTAGACTTAATAGTTCTGTAAACCATGGGGCATGGATTGGATGACTGTGAAAACATCTCAGGAAGTAGATCAATTAAACTTCAGCATTTGCCCTGTCTGTAACCTTTAGGCAGGAGGCAATTAAAAAATATTTTAAAGTGAGCATGTGTAACCTAACCTCTGAATTTTCCTGAGGAATGTGTTATACTATTATTTAATACATTTTATTTGCTGTTATTTAAATGCTTTTGATCAGAGTCTATATAAATGAGTGTTCCAGGTCATCATTAACAATGACCAGTTTATTAGGATTGTTTTCTTCATTTGCAGTGTACTAATTACCAAAGAATACTTAACCGCTTTTGTAGCAATTGCATTACAAGGTTGCTGTAGCTCCATCTGCTGCCTACTCATCTATACAACACAGCAGACTTCAGAAAGGGATAATAAACAAGTATTTACAAATATATTTATCTAGATTTTGATAAGGATACTATAGTTCATTATCTTAAGAACTCGCACACCATCTCAGCCAGTAAAAGCTGTGTTCCATTACACCCAGGTATTAGCAGCTTGTATTTTAAAAGTGCATATTGCTTCACCTTTCAGTCTGCAGTTTCACTGTTCGATTGTCAGTTTTAAAGTTGGGGTCCAAAAATACTAGAAGATACGGATTTGCAATTGGTCTTCCGTAACATATTTGTAAAGAGAAAAGCTGAATGAAACAAAAATTCAATGTATCTATTCAATTGCATGAGTACAGCAGAAAAGTAGATGCAGGATGGTTTTTGAGAGCAATGTGATGAGTTAAGTAGCTGTCTCAGAGGTGGCACCCTTTGCCATTCTCTGATTTCACTTGTTCTTTTCCTGATGACTTTAAATACACAGTAATGCTCTGTGTATTTAAAATAAGTTGAAGATGAGTTTTACTGCTTAAAATGAACAGAGATTACATAAATGAGTCACAGCAGAGACACCAATACCTATTTTATTATATTGTTCATATTTAAAGAACTGCTCTGTAATGGGGAACATTCCCTGAGGAAGTAACCTCTCTCATAATATCAATTCAGTGTCATGGGGGACTTACATGGCCTGGTAAAATTTGATTTTAAATTCTTGCAAAATAAGGTTGTGGTATGGTATATTTTTGGTCAAAAAGAGCTAGTAATAAAATGCATGTATCCTATAATTAGAACTAAAACAGAGTCTGGATCTGCAACTTCTGAAGTTGCAAGTTGTTTCCCTGTTTTCAGCAGAACTGTCCTCATCATTTTGTAAGGGCAACCTGAACAATAAGACCTGAGATTTGGCTCATTCAGTCTAACAGTTGTGTTCATCCTGCTGGTTTGTATTTTACAAGTGCACTGAAAAACCCCCACCTCTGTATCTGCTGTGAGAAGATAATAATAAGTTGTTATTAGAGATTGCTGAGCAGTTGAGATTGCATTTTCAGTTTAATGATTTCTGTATTCATTCTTTTTAGTGAAATCTGTGCTGATGGAAAGGGCTTCATTATAGAGCTGTGGAAGAAAGGCTTGCTCTGGGATAGCATTTTAGGAGTTTTATGGATTCCCCTTGCCACTGTGGAATATGCAACAGATGTAAGTTGACTTTCTGTGGAAATATAAAACACTGAGTAAAAGCCAATAAATTTCCCATTCTTGGACTCCCTGAACACTGTAACAACATCTGTGATCCATGTATATTTCTAACTCCATTGCTTCAGTTGCAATGTTAAGGCAGAATGTGCATGTGGCTCTCAAAGTGACAACTGACATGCATTAGCCATTCACCCTGGAGAGAGGGCTCAGATACTGGGCCAGGTATAACACAGAAAGTGAGTTAGAGTTCATCAGCACCCAGGAACGATGAGGGAGGCAGGCGTGGTTTGGTTTATATGATGAGACTGAAAGAATTTTAGATCGAGTTTCATGGTCTGGCTCTTCATTTTGTGACCTTGGGTAAATCTCTATTAAAATGGGGAAAACACTGTTCTCTTTCTCATGGGAACTGACCATTGTCTCAAGGAGGAAAATGGAAATGTGCCCTGTGGTACTGCAGAAGAAATTAATAGTACAGTGAGGGCATAGAGAAGGATGAGTGGGGAAATTGGGTTAAAAAAATAGTCACTTGGCCACCAGAATGACCATATTTGCGCTCAGTAGGGTATTAAATAAAGAAGAAAGGTTTCTGGGAGTGTGTAAATACTGAAGCAAACTGCAATTGCTGCAAAATTTTCTAAATTCAGAAGAGGTAAGAGGTACCTTATTCTAATAATCCACAATTCTCCCAATCATAACTATGCTTTCTTATGCATAGTCCATAGAGGCTATTTTTAAAGAAGTAACTGTGAATTAGAGAAGATGCATTTAATCTTTGCAAATAACAATTGCTTGCCTTCTTTAATATTTCTAAAACATAAGAAAGGCAATTGAAGGTGGGGTAAAGGTAAGAAAATCAGAGAACAAGTTCCTGCAATATCTCTCATCAGACTCTGTAGCCATTTCTTTACAGGAACTAATAAATATTAATATATATATATTGAACTGACATTTCAATGATTCTTCTCAGAAAATGGAAGCAGGGGAAGAAAGTAATTCCTGCTTAAATTAGAAGTTGCTCTGTATCACAGCTGCCAAGTGCCATTTCAAGCCCCAGGGCGAGTTGTTCTGCTCTGCTGCCCAAGCCGTTGCTGAGTTACAACTTGCTGACACAGAGGTTGTGGCTTACTTGTAAATACTGAAACTTTAAACAAACAAAGATGCAAGATAAGAGATTGTTTCTTAATTTCTTCAGATCCTCTAAACCTTCACTTATAATTAGTCCACTGTGGAACTTTCCTAGTTATTTATCCTCCTGGTCTTAGTGCTGCAGTTCTGTTCTGGGCTTTGTAACTCAGAAATAACCTACAAGAGGGTGTTACTTTGGAAACTCTTTTCTGGCTTGGTTATTAACTCACATGGATTGTTTTAGTCTTGCTAGAATATACTGGTTTGGCACCAGTTCAAAGGGGAACTGGAAAAGTTCAGTTGATAAGAGTAATTTTCGATATTCATAGTTGTTGTCTTAATCATCTGACAACCTTAATGGGCATTTGTCTATATTGTAGTCCAAATGTTATATTAATTTGAATTTGAAGACCTTGAGAAAACTTGAATCCCTAACTAGTACACAAACAAAAACTGGAAAATTCTAAAATGGTGTTATAAAGAAACTCCTATTGACTTAGGGGAAACTTCATTTAGTAAAAAGTGGATAATGCTATAAATCCTGCCCAGGTAATTTCCGTAACTTGTTTTTCCTAGGAAGGCCCAGGTTCCTGGTGGAGATTGCATTCTGAAGTAATAAAAAACGGAAGCGAGATTCAAGGCACAAAAACACCAACTTCTCATGAGATTTTACTAGATATCTACTTTGCATTACCATTTGGTGAGTTACAGATAAAGGTCCAGCATTCCAGCCATTCTATTTCTCTCTAAGGTTCTGAAATTTCAGCTAAGTTCCTGAAATACAACAGCAAATAGCAGTTTTTCTATAGAATCCTAAATGCCTATTCATCAGTGGAGCATTTTCACAATTGATACTGGTAATTGTTACTGGTAAGTAAGAATCACATCCCACAAGGAGCTGGATGAGCAGTGTCAGGAGTTAATGTTCATCCACGTGTGGCCTGCAGAGCTAAAGCAGGAAATACCTCCCTAAGGCCCAGTACTAGAGCCTGTGTGTGGTAGCTCTGCAGCACATCCGCTTTGACCAGCTGTTTGCACAATGTTTTACTAAAATCCAGGCCTTTGCAGCATTTTTTACCTTCCCAGCAAAGGTTGCCTGCCCTTATTTTTAGTGCATATGAAGATGTAAACTATTTATAATTGTATATATATGAATGTAGTGTATATGAAGGTAGAAATGGAAACTGAGCTTCAAATAATACATTACTACACATTATTTCCATATATCATACAAAGAGATTGACTTTACTAAGACTATCAATCCATCTATATGCATGATCTCAAATAAGTTCACAAATATAATTTAGCTTAACATTTGATTGTTTAACTAGACTAATGAACTGTGTCTAAAAAGATTAATCCTAAAATTTATACAAGAATAAAGGAAAAAAAGTGAAGAAGTGTGAATAAGAAACTATTTGAAAAGGAGGACTAGAAGTTATACCAAAAATATGCTCTTTGGCTGTATAATGTTCTTTTTAAAATGCATTGTCTGTGATTAACCTTGGTAAATTGTTTTTGGGTGTAGTTTGCATGACTACACTCCTGTTAATACATGAGGTGGAATGCATGTCTTTTCACAGAGTGACTGTGGACTAAATTAGTTTTAGTTACAACAGGCTCTACTTTTTTTCTTAACAAAAATTACCTCTTTATTACTTGGCCAATAAAATTTCAAAAGATAACTTCTGCCCTGGTTGCATTCTGGTTTTTGTTTGCTTTGGTTTTTTGGTATGTTTTCTCCCACAGCCACAAAAAAAATTTCAGTTGTCTGAATAAAAATTCCTGTGGAAGAACAGTTTCTTGCTATTCACATGTACCTTCATCTAGATTCTTCTCACTTGTGAAATAATTTTATTTCATTTAAGGAAGATGGAAAGTGTACATATCACAAATGGGCTGAGTCCGTCAGCATAAAAATAGAATAGTAGTACAAAGAAGCAGCAGTTTATCAAGAAGATGACAGAGGAGGACAACAATTTGTCCAGTAATAGTGGAATATCTATTATAAAAGGAGAAAAAATGATACAAATTGTACTTACTCTATGTGCAGGGTCCCCAGAGGGACCGTGAGAGTCTTGAGATGTGAACTTGTGCAAATCTCAGCAAGGCACCTGCACCTGTGTTGCAGCAATCCTGAGCACAAGTACAGGCTGGGCAGAGAATGCATTGAGGACAGTCCTCAGGAGGACTTTGGGATCTTGGTTGTCGAGAAGCTCAACGTGAGCTGGCAGTGTGCACCGGCAGCCCAGAAAGCCAGAGGTGTGCCAGGCTGCATGACAAGCTGCATGGGCACCACGGTGAGGGAGGGGAGTCTGCCCCGCCGCTCTGCTCTCATGAGACCCCAGCTGGGGAGCTGCATTAGGACACGGAGCTGTTGAGCGAGTCCGGAGAAGGCCACAAATGTGCCTTGGGGGCTGGAGCACCTCTGCTGTGAAGAGAGGCTGGGAGACCTGCGCTTCTTCAGCCCGGAGAGGAGAAGGCTCCAGGGTGACCTTGTTGTGGCCTTGTGACCTTGAGGAGGCCTGCAGGAAAGCTGAAGAGGGACTTTTGACAAGGGCATGAAGTGATAGGACACTGTCTGAGGGTAGGCTTGGATATAGGGAAGAAATCGTCCTGGTGAGGGTGGTGAGGCTCTGGTCGTGCCCAGAGAAGGGTTGGATGCTCCATCCCTGCCAGTGCTCAAGGCCAGGCTGGATGGGACTTCGGGCAACCTGACCTAATGAAAGTTGTTCCTGTCCATGGTGGTGGTGTTGGAATTAGATTATTTTTAAGGTTCCTTCCAATCCAAACCCAACAATTTTTCTTGAAACCACCTTTGAATTAGCAGAATGTTTTAAGTACGTCCTTACATAGTTCTCATCTCTAGAAACCTGGTATAAATCTGGTGTAGCAACTCTAATTGTGTGTTTACAAGATGTAAATTCAGATTGTTGGTGATTTCAGGTTGCTGCTTGGGAGGGAATGTTGGTTTGGATGTTGAAGCTTGTAGTCCGTTTTCGAACAAATCTATTTGAAAATATTCCAAAGAAAACATTCCAAAGACAGGCCCTGTAGTCACTGTAGTCACGGAGCACTGTGGAAATCCTGTAGAGGTCACTCTTACACTGTAGCTTTCTTCTCAGAGGAAAGAATTCAGAAGCATTTTGTCTTGGTTATTGAGAAAGCCAGGTTTGTCATCTGCCTGGGGTTTGACTAGGGCATTTTCTTTGCTTATCCTACTGAGTGACTCAGCTCAGCTGTGAGCACCTGAGAATCTGTCCTTGACTGTTGGAATCAGTGCAGCCTCTTCATTATGAAAAATTACACTGGAAAGGTAGAAGACTGCCATTACATTTGACAATTCCTGAAAGATGTTCATTTGAGAATGCCAAATAACAGATAGACCTGTAAGAGCCTTCCACGTTGCTTTAATAGTATGACTTCATTTGGACTTGAAGCCCTGCATGTACTAACATGCAAATGGGTTCTCATCAGTAGTTCAGTGCCTTTGCTAGAAGTATCATCTAATGTCAGTTGTGGTAGCAATGAAGTTGCCATTTCACCATGGCCAGCTAGACCGAGCTCCATTAAAAGGCTGCTAAGTAAAATAAGGATCTAGTGTATTTAAAATTCTGCAAGCAAAGTCACAGTAATAAAATACTGACTTCAGATAAACACTACAGTTGAATTACAAACATTTTTCATGTTTCTAAAAGTCAAGTTTTTTGAAGGGTAATCGGGGGTTTACGAAATACGATTATTTAACTTCAAATTTATTAGGTCTGTCTTGTAAGAGATGACAGGAAAATTTAAAGGACGTGTCTTATTTTTTCCTTGAATTCAGCATAAGAGATATGTAGCTTGCTCATTAACATTATTATACCCTACACAAAGAGTATAAGCTGAAGAAATAAAAGATAACTTTACGAAAGTAATTGGTAATAGCTGTAATTTGGAAAATCATTTGTGTGTCTTGGGAGCTAAGATGTCAGTTTGCCAAGTAGCCTACTGAAAGTCAACAGAACTTTTACCTCATGAATAATTTTGGAAAATAACATGCAGAACTCACGTCTTAGGCTTGGTTGAAATTGAACTCATTATCACATTTTTCAAATACACTAATTAGCAAATGAAGTAACAAGAACAAAGTAGCAATGATGAGATGAATCCCTGTTTCTGCATTAGTCACCGTACTAATGCACTGATTTGCCAAGGGATTAGCAAATAAGAAAATTAATTGTTCTGGTATAACTTTGATCAGCATAAACCAAGGTCCTGAAAAATCAGATTGATTGGAAAAACTCATGCATAGTGTAGAATTCTGAGTACAGACCACTCTAGGTAGTGTGATCATTCACATATACTTGCAACTTAAAAGTTGGCATTAATATATGCAGTAGGAAAACCAAAATATCCCTTTTTCTAAAGTGTTATCTTTGTCTTCTGCATATTTCACAACAGTGTTGCATTCACTTTGAGCAAAGATATGACATAAACCTTTGGCAGCTTACCTGGTGTTGGTAAACAGTGTGATGGAAAATAAATCAAAGCATCCTTCCCATTATATAATCAAAACTTTAAAAATGGAAAAAAGAGATGGGCACACAAATTCTTCTCATCATCATGGAAGAAAATTTCTTCACAATCAGGGTCAGATCATAGACCCTCTCCTCTTACTAAAGCTCATAGGATGATTTATAGAGCAAAATGTTCTGCAGGAAATCAGTTTGTACCTCCAGCTGCAGATGAGACTTGTCGTGTTTCTCCCAAGAGCCTGGAACTTGGGAAAAAAAAAGTCAGTTCTAGGGCAATAGCATGTGGAATTAAAGTACAGCCTGACTTCTTACATAAAGCACACACACAAAAACCCCCACAGAACCAAAATCCAATCAAACAAAAAAACCCAGATCTCAGAATGCTGTGCATGCACCCATAAGAAATACATGGCAAGTCAGACTGGAAAATTTAAAAGATCCATTTTCTTCCCAATCCAGCAATAGGTTATTTTTTAAACTGTAGAATGAACTTTGTATAACAAGGTAACTGGTTTGGGCCTCTCAGAGTTTTGAGAGTAACAATCACATCATCTTGGAACTCTTTCTGCTGTTCTTGTAATAAATGATTCAATCATTATAATATTTGCAATTGATTTGATAATTCCTTATTACTGTAGATCTAATGAATTAAGTTAATTACTTTTATGTGTACTTCCTCTTTTAGAAGTAAAATGGACTGAAAGATTCCTAGCAGCTTTTTCCTTCTCTACAGATACCCACACAGACCTAGATTGCAGAAGTTGGCACAGAGAGACACCCCTCCAACGTACAAGACATTCACACCAAGATACAAATGATAGTCAGTCATCCATGGAAAGTGGGCTCAGCGTGCAAGAAAGCAAACTCAGGTATTTTATCAGGCATGTGTGATATAATTTTTTAATTTTTTTTTTATCTGAATGTCATTGTGATGCATATAAAATTATTTTAAGCAAGAATGTGACTGAAAATTTCTTAAACTGATAAAGAAAATGCAGGTATTTATTAGCTTTTCCATGTTCTTGTGTGGCAAATACATGTGCACCTGTCCTGTTCTCACCCTTGGACATGTGTCTACATCGTGTTCAGCTATTCCATAGTGACTTTCTGAAAACTTAAGAAAGGAAGGGAAGCAACTCCTGACATGATTTGGTGTTGTAACTGTCTGATTTCATCCAGAAAGCAGGAAAGACATTTGATTCCATATTTTAAGCTAATATATTTACCTAGACAGTCTACCTGTATTTCTGGAAGTTTTCAAGAAGATAATTAATATTTTCTATCTATTTGTTTTGAACAAACAAGAATGCAGTGGGGAAAAAAAGCAAGGGAGAGATAATTGCTGCCTTTCTGCTTCCTGGAGTGCAGAAAATGATGATGCATAATGGTGGAAGGGGAAAGGAATAAGGTGGCAACCACTGTATTATTTCTCTGCCATCACCTTCTGCTGAGTGGAGCTGAATGCTCAGGAGGGAGCCCAGTCAGCCTCTAAGAACATCACTCAGCAGTGGTCTCTGAGCAGAGAGAGCTTTCTCTGTGCTGGAGTAATCACTTCTCTTCCCTTCTTTTGAAAGGCAAACTGGTGAGAAAAAAAGTTCCCTCTGCTGTTGATTTTGCCTTTCATATCAGCCATCACAGACTGTATTACATTTCATTCATGGTGTCCTTTATCTATAGCAGTACAGGAAAGACCCTGTGAGCAGCTGATGCTCCAGAAGGTGTTCTGTGTATTGATGAGGGGTAGAACAGGCTCTTGGGAAAGGCAGCAAGAATATTTGGTGTGTCAGGAACTTGGCTCATGTTTAAACCATGTCTAACAGCAGTAATACTAGAAAAGTTGCTCAAACACAAGAGAAAATATCATAAAAACTATTACTTTATTAAGTTATGTATTCTCTGAGGCAATAGCATCTTGATGCACTTATATGATCTTTTCATGTGCTCTAAAAAAGCTGGGTCCTGGTGCATGTAACTTCCACCAAGATTAGGAAATAAAGGAGTCTGCAAAAAGCTCAGGCTCAGGGATGCAGTTAGTCAGAGACTGCACATGGACAAGGTGCCACAGCATCGCTTGGGTGCTTGTCAGCCTCAGCCTGTTTACATTTCCTAGTCAGAGCTCGCAGGGTATTTACAGAGGAGTACAAGTGCTTCCTCAGGGTGGGAGCTGTCAGTAATGGCAGGATTCAAGAGCTGTTTCTCTGTATTTTTCTAAGCACATGTCCAGTTATTAGCATATCATCTGTGCTGACGTGTCATTTTCAACAGAGATCTGAGCCTCTGAGCAGGTTCAGCTAAACTGAAAGAAGTTAACACAATCTGACTGTGGAGTTCTTTCCTTTACCTCTTTGTACCAAATAATTTATTGAAATTAAATGAACTTTTATATTACTAAGTTGAGCATCAGCACTGAACTACAAGATATTATTTTTAGATGGAAAGTTGTTTTATTTAATAATAGGTATTTTCAAAGATTCTGAGCAGAAAGATGGTCATGGTTTTAAAGCTTAATTATAGATAGAGATGTGTATTTATTCCAAATAACTGCATTTGTACTAAAAATCTGAGAAGGTAGGGAAGTAGATGAGACTGTTTGAGCTGTATTGAACACCAGATTTAATTGTCCTGTAAATACTTAAGTATTAATGTGTACAGAATTTCTTCCTTAAGTTTTTCTTTACATCGCTATTTATTCACCAATTCTTTGGTTATATGCATAAGTGGTATTTATGGCTGTTGACTTTAGATATAGACTGATAACTTATTAAGTGTAACTGAGTAACTTTTTCTATAAAGCAAAAACTCACTAAATCAAAATGTGAAAGATGTGGTAAATGATTAAGTGACCTCTTATTAGAGCAATATATTTTCTCCTAGAGGCTTAAAAAATCCCAACAAAGACACAGAGAATGGGGAAAATACTGGTAAAAAAACCTCAAACCCCACAAATCATCTGGGTTTTTCTCCAAATAATGTAATTAATGAACAAATCACTATGAAATTTTAAAAACTAGCAATCAAGTATTTATTATATATTTCATTCCACGTCTCCATAGCAACCATAGGATAAGCCAGTTGGTTCACTCTTTATGCATTATTAGTATCCAGTGCTGAATGCTACTCTTGCAGGAGTAATGATTTCATGCTTAATCTCTGTGGTACCACTGAGGTAGAAATATGTTGCTGTATATACAGAACGGCCAGAAATCTACAGATATACCTGTCAATCATAAACTAAAGTGAACAGCGTAAAATTGATTAGGGGCATTTCCAGAACAAACAAAGTGGAACAAATATTTCTTTTAATAAACAACCAACTAACCCCAAAACCTGTAGATGTGCAGCAACATGGACAAGGATCTTTCTTTTACAAGGAATATTGATTTGTCCTGTGATACTTGTTTTCTGTATAGAACTGTAGATCAATCATTGAACAAGGAGAAAAAAAGTTTGATTGCGTTAAAAAAAACCCCAAACCAAAAATCCATTATTTAAATGGATAATAAACCATATAGGTTTATTTCTTTCTACCTTCATAGGCCACATGAGTAGATGTTATACATACCTACATAGGAAAAGAAGGAGGGATATGCTGCCCACAAAACTTTGCTAGACCCACATAGATTATAGGGACAAACTTGGGGTTGAGTATCTGCTTTTAAAGTGTTTGGCTTTAACAGTGCTTCGTCTTTTCTAATGGTTTGGGTAACTGTAACTGCTGTGTTAAAAGGAGATTTATTACTAAAATTGAACTTCATGACCTACAGCCACTGTCAATGTTGATTTTAATGTAATAGTCATTAAACTGATATTAATTAAAACAAAGTAGTGATTTGTGACAGTAAAACGCACATTTATTTTCAAATGGATGAAAAGTGAAAAGAAAGCTTTAATGTGTTAGTGTTAGAGGTTTCTTAATGCTTGAAACATCATGAGCATTAGATGGCCTCTTAAAAATGTAATTTATCTTTCCTGGTTATCCATATGGAGAGAAGCAAACAGTTTCTGAGATCTAAATTAATTTGAAGTTATCAGTTTAGAGCCATTTTTCTGGTAATCTGTTTCATTATTCATGCCTAGATAACAGAAAAAATGATAGGCAAGCATAAAATGGTTTCTAAACCGTGAAAATTTCCACCTCCACCTCATGGCTACAGGTTATGAACTCCTTAAACTGAAGCCATATTTCCATACAGATAGCGTTTGAACATGTAAGTTTGTTTTCTTTTGTGATGATTCAGTGAGAGATTCCTCAAAGTTAAATTACAGAATAGCTGAGCATAACTGATCTTCTATAACATATTATTGCTTCATATTTACTGCCAAAAAAATAAGGTCCAAGAGAAGGAAAGCAAGAGACAGGCTAACAGAAGATGTCTGTCACTTGCAAGGCTTTTGGCTATGAACATCCCCTGCTTCCCAGCCTTTCTACTGGCAGATTATTTTCAAAATATAAAAAGAAGTTGACATTATAATTAGTGATGGGTGGGTTTGCATTTAATTATTATTTGTAGGCTGTTCTCTAAAATGAAGGTAGTTTAACTCACGTAATGCTTGTGTGTTCCAAAGGCAGATGAAAGGACTGTTTACATCAAAACCCATGAACTAATAGACTTCCCTGAGTAGGAAGTATTTTCACACAGTGGAGAGCATTTCCCTAAGCTCTTTGGCTTCTTGGACAGCTTTCTTCTGCTTGAGTTGCAGAAAGCAGCGTGGCTGGGAAGGTGTTCACCTTTAGGTTAGTCTTGTGTAATAGATCAGTCATTTAAAACTGTAAATAGATGCTGTTATTAATTTATATAATTACAGCAAGGCAGATCTTTTCAATAACAATCTTCTGTACAATTAAGCCTTTTGTGTACCAGCAGAGTGCTGAGAGTTCATTCCACTGTACCCCAGGCTTAATTCTCATCTGTCACTCAAACGCTCCTGCTCATTGATGATCCTTCCTGCTCTGCTGCCCTTTCCAATTTCAGTTCCACACTCTTGCTTTTCTCAAATGCATTTCCTTCAGATCTTCTGTGGCCTAAAACTATTGTTCTTGATTGGATTAAAAGTAGTACTTTAAAAGACCACTTAAAAAAAAGTTTCCAAATAATTTTGAAGACTGTTATAGCAGCTCTCTACAGCAGAGGAAGTACAAACAAAATCTAAAATTAGAGTTGGAGGATGCTAAGTCTCATACATATAGCAAATTTGAAGTTGAGCCAATTTTACGGGGTTTTTTATGTCTCTATAACTATGAGAACTTTATAATTGTTACCCATTTTATCTGTATAGTTTAAATTTTTTTTAAATAAAAAAAATGAAAAAGGAGACAAATTAGCCGTTAACAGTATATAGAGAAGATATTGTACTTGAAAGAGATTGAGGTAAAGCACACTGAGATAATTGAGAAACACTTAGGGAATTGAACATTGTGCCAGGAAAAAAACCCCAACGATTTATGTATAAAATTGTTAAGAAGTGTAGTAAGGAACCAAACAGATTTACTTTGCAAGGCAATTTGCAGTTTAGGACAAGTGATGGTGAGCTGATATGACACGTTGATGTACACTTTCTTTCCTAAAGTTATCTCAAATAGATTGTTGGTAAGTTATTTTTGTTTGATTGGTTTTGAAGTCCTAAAGTTCTCAGTAGGAAGTATTTACAATTTTTTTGTAAAATTATGTAGTATGCAGCTCTGAATCCAATCTTTGTGGCACGTCTGGAAGCCAAACTCTCGATACGTGGCTGGGTTTGTACAAATGTGCAGGATTAAGGCCTTAGGGAGGTGAAGATGAGCTGCTGCTGCTCCCCGGGGCGGGGCAGTCAGGAAGGGCAGCACAGTGAGCAGGGCACGGGCAGGGCAGGGCAGCCAGGGCCCCGGGCAAGGCTGGGAATGGCAGCAAGGGTCAGTCTGCAGTGCAAAACCTCTGCGGCTGGGACAGCTCCAGGGCCAAGCTGGCAACTCCTGGAGCTCAGTGGTGTCCCAGCGCAGGGCACAGCAGGGAACACCGGGCAGGTCCATAACAATACAGCCGGGTCAGTGAGTCCCAGACTGGGATCTCCATCAGCGGGTACACAGGCAGAGCTGTGCTTGAGCCAGTATTCCCATCTAGGAATGAGACAGCTTTGGAAAAACTTCCAGTGGAAGAGGCAGAGTGTCTGGCTCTAGCACAAAAGATACAGCCAAGTTTTATATCCTGCTGAATATATGAAATAACCTACAAAAGCCAATTATAAAATAGCTTACACATTAGAATAAAACACAAACATCTTTGTTACTTAGCAGAAGAGATGCCTCTTGGTTTCTTCCAGTATCTACCCCCACCTGTCCATACTGTTTCACTTCTCCCAGTAATCAAATGAGTTTCTTTTCCCTTAAATCTTTCCAGAAGTGTCTGCTTAGTTTGTGGTTATTGGGAGTGTTCTGATGATTATTTTGCATCCTGCTATGAACTGATCCTGAGTTTTAATTGACTCTGTTATTAATATTCATAGTTTTATATTGTTTGTTATGGTGACAACTTTTCATAATAAATGCGAAATCATTAAGACTTTCCCTGAGATTCTGTGTAACATAGCATCATTCATGATAAATTCTTTAGGTTTGAAAGGAATAGGAAAGGCTTTTGGCATTTTCTCTTACCTAGATTGATTAAGTTGTGTGCCTTCTTAGAGGTTTCTGATATCATGTAACTGTATTAACTCCATTACAGTTATTTTATCTTTGGTTCCCAAAAGGTTTACTTGCTATAAAGGTTAACACATTTTACTAAGGCCTTATATAAGTAGTAAATTTTTTAGGTAACCTTGTTGGCTTCTGGGAACAAGTTTATCTAATTAATACTTACATCTGTGTAAAAGATTGAAAAGATTCAATCTCTGTGCATGTATTCCCTTGAAACTACTAGAAAAGTTGTACATTTATAGAAAAGTTGAAATAGTCATCAGGTATCAGTTCTGCAGAGAAATTCCCTTTCTCTGTAAATCAGTATGACTTTATCTCTAGAAACAACAGCCATTCCAGGTGGAGGCATAAGAACTCTACTAAAGAGCTACACAGCAGGGGAGAAAAGAGAGTTGCCATGGGAAGAGCAGCAAATGTTTATGAAAAGCTGCACTGGGCTCCTAGTGCTGTGTCGTATTTCATCTTTAAGCTGCTACCCTGAAAGATACCATTATATTCAGTGCAGGGTGAACTTCACTGGAATTAGTTTACTGTACTTGCATAGCAATTTGTTTTGTTTGTTTATTGCATGCATGCTCAATCAATACTTCTATAATATTGATTTTGATGGCTTTTTAATAAAATTGAAAGATTAGGCATTGGTTATGGATAGAGAGATTCTGTAAGAGAAAATTGAGTTTAGTTGATTGAAGAAATATATCTTTCCAGTATATATTTGGAAAGAAAAAAACACCCACATTGTTATTTTTTGAGTTGGGTGTATTAGAAGAAAAAAACCCCTGTTTTAATGATACAGCATTGAAATCTGTGAGAAACTGGGGACTAATAAATAGCTGCATAGTGGCAAATCCAGGCAGAAAATCTGGAGAAATTTGTGAAGTTTCCCTAAGTGTCAGATAGATATTGTTTGCTTTCTGGGAACAATCCAAGATGACACTTTGACAGATTCAAGATTGATTAAAAGGTGCAACTTCACTGGGCAGCAGAACGATGTCTTGATAATGTCTTATCCACATCAACATGTGTTTCCTCGTGTCACCTGTCTCCTGCCATCGCCTTTGGGCTCGTCAATCAGCTTCTGTCCTAATTGCATGTTCTTTGTTCAGATAAACATCTTGGAAATAATTAATACAGCTGTGGCAGGACTGAGGAGATAATGTGTCTGTCTTGTGGAGGTTTCTCAGGTAGCAACATTGCCTTGTAATATCTTTGTATCCATCAGAAGAGCTTGCCAGTTACTTTGTAAAGTGTTGGTTTACTGTCTTGGCAGGCCTTAAAGAAATAAAGTCTTTCTTCAAGGGTGCTGTTGTATGGCAACATAGGGGGAAATAAGAGCTGTTACTTACTGGCACTGTACTAAGGATACGAGATCAATATCACAAGCTGTGCTTTTGATAGATTTGAATGACAGTTTACAATCCAATCCATAGCTCTGAGTGGTAAGAATTGGAATTTACATAGTGGAGGTATGGATTACTGTGCATCTCTGTTTGCACACCCTTTGGCACCAGACCTGCAGTCGTGGTGGTTCTTTAGAACAAGGTTTAATAGAATTGAATAAATTCCTCCACCATAATGAAAACAAGATTCCACCCAATCTTGCAAACCAAACCTTTCATGAAAGGGACATATTAATGTTTGAGAATAATAGTTCATCAAATAACAAGAAAATCACACAATGTTGAATCAAGAATGCCTCTACATATTTTGAAGTCTAAATATTTGAAGTGGCCTAAAATACAGAAGTTTAGGTAGTTATTATTTCTTTTTCCCAGTACTCACACTCAGCTACACAGAAGAGTTTGCTATTTCTCTATCTGTGATGAAAAAAAAAATTTGTTGGGTCATATTGTAAGTCAAAACCTTAAAATAACTTTACTGGAAAGTAATTATTAAAGCAAGCTGTGTCTTTCTGTATCAGTTTTAACAGAGACAGCAGCATCCCATAAATAAATCACACTGTGATCAGACTATAGACTCGTCTGAGGAGTGAAGACACAAGGGAGAGGAAGGTCCTTTCCTGGCACCAAAGAGTTAATTGTGCCCAGGGAGGGGAGTGGTGGTCAGGCTGCAGTAATTGCTGGGTTATCCTTAACAGCTGTGCAGACTTGACTCAGGGGTATTTCTAAAAGCCAGCAGGGACAGACCTCCTTCTTCAACAAGACCTGAAGATCAACAGCAATGTGAATTGTGCCTATGAAAATCTTGTGAAGAACTGGAGGAAAAATTGAAATTGGAAAAAAATATGAGTTCTGAGGATAAATGCATACCTTCAAACTTTATTCATTGTTCTATAGGTGAGTCCAAAGATGTAGGTCTTATGTAAGATTTAAGTTCTTAATGATCAGGTAAGTAACCTGTGAAAGAGGGCTGGAGGAAAAACTAAACTTAACTAAGGCAGATATGTAAGTATATTTTAGTTTCTGTTCATGCATTGCTAAATTTTTGAATCTGAATGACTAGAAAACAGATGTTATTGCTCTACTATGTGTTTTATGCACTTAAGGTGATCTGAAAGAAATCTTAAAATGTTATTTCATTACTGTAGTAATATTGCTCTCAAAATACAGACTGATAAAATTGAATACCTTGTCCCAAGGAAACTGGGAACTTGTAGTTTTAGTTTTAAAAACCACCAAGAACTCAGAACCGTAAACTATTTGATGTGAAAGCCAATAGTAATGTAAATGTGTGATTGAAGATGATAATATAGCTACTGAAACTTGCTATTTTAGACAATAAGAAAGCAAATGAAAAAGTATACTCAGATTTGCAACTAAAATTTTACTGTAGAGATGAGTAACTGGTTGCTGACCTATAAGTAAGTTTTGTTCTCTGTTCTGGTGTCTGAAAAACTAAATTTTCAAGAGCAACTTGAGCATCTGTAGAAGGGAACCTGTGTAGGGGTATAGATTTAGTGCTACCAGAAAAATAACTTTGAGGAAAGTCTGTCTTCTTTTCCCCCTAGCACAAAAATATCTATATGAAGCGGTTGGGTAATGCTAAATGGTATTAATCTATGCAAGACTTTGAAAAAGTAAGTCTTACTGTGGTATAGTTAACCATGGAAAGCCTAGATCACTTAATTTTCCTTTGCAATTTTACCGTATCATTAATTTCCTTTAAATGTGATTATAGCTAAGATGGACGAGTACTGCCTACAGTTCTTAATGTTTTACTAAACTGCTACTTATTGCACAGCCCTTTAATGTTATAATGATTCTTTTATCTGTACTGTATAATTGAGGCCTATGAAAAATTTAAAATTGAATTATAGTTTTATAGTCCAATAATCCTTGATGGGATACCATTTCTATAGCTCCACATAGTGTTGCCTTCCACCAAGTGCATGAGTTGGCTTGAAAGCAAGTCTTGTAAAGCCCCTTGTTTTCAGCTGGAAACTATTTCAGTGCAATCAGCTTCAGGTAATCACGGTGCTGTAACAAGAACAGGTGCTGTGGCCCAGGTGAGTGTAACATTGCTGATGTTGCTTTGGCCTGCTGTGCAAGACTGTGGCAGCAACTGCACCAGCAGAGATGTTCCCAAAGAACCTGTGCTGCTGCAGTCTGAACGAGTAACAGGCGTGTAAATCCTCACCAAAAAAGTTTGGGGTATATTACAAACTTACTTCCAATGCACATTAAATTGCGAATGTTCAAAAGCCACAGCGCTGGAAGTGAGACACTTGAAAGTACCATTCTTGGTATTCTAAACAATAGAGAAGCTGTTATTCATCTTTGTTTGTTCTTTTCTATCCCTGTCCTGAACTATAAAAGAATGCAGCATGAAACTCAAAATTGTCATCAGCCCTATCCCCTACTTTTGCAGGAATGAGCATTACTGGAATATTCTGAAAAGCGCATTTAAAGGGAAAAAAAAAAAACCAAACTTGGTAGTGTACTAGCCAAGTATAAGTCTGCTTGACATGTCCACTGGAGATTGATTTAAGCACGTGATGTTAGTTTCAGCCTGGCTGTTGCCAGTGGAGAGTGGAAATTGCCAAATAAAAAATGTCATAATAGAGTATAATTATTTCCATTTTTCTTCCACAGTTTGTTTCCAGTTGTATTCAAAGCTGACAAAATTGACATTAGTGATGAATACTTAGAAACCCATGCAGATGTTCAGGATTGCATATTACAAACAAATAAGCATTCAGAAGATGTCTTTTTTTGTCTGTATGTGGCCACACTGCAACTGCTGTATAATTAACTGCCTTACAATGGAGTCTGTAGCGACATTAATTTTACAAGAGGTGTTATGAAAATGCAAATCATCACTGCAATGATAGAGCAATTTTAATGTATTTGGCCAGCAAAATTAAGAGGGAAAACATCCATTAAATAAAAGAATCAATGTAACTTTTGTTTTCTGTTAAAAATCCGTAGCTTTTGATAAACCAGGTTGAAGAGCCCTCTTGTTTCTAGTCTGTGGATTGCTTTGCACATAAGGGCCTTCTGTTGGTAAATCACCGCAGCAGGATTGGTTATTCTGATCCTTCTGGCTAAGAGATGTGAAAGTCTCCTGAGCTGGATGCATGGTGCATCAAAATTTTTTTTACCTGGGCTCCTTGCTGGGCTCACCAGATCTGAATATTGCTGGACTTCTCCTGAGGTGTCTCTTGCAGTTCCTGTGGTCTGCACTGCAGCAGAGACCACAGCTGGGCATTATGCTGTAGGTGTGACGAATCAGTATGATTTTCAGGCACTCTTAAGGCATTTGTCTTTTGTTTTCAAACTTTTTGTTGTTCAACCACTGGCAATTAATGCTCTTCTAATTATCAGCTACAATTCCTTTATTTTCTGGCTTAATGCTTACGTGAAGTTCCCTAATCTGCTTCAAAAAATTCTAGTAATGCATTTGCCTGGCACATATTTCCTTGCTCATGGTTCAGTTAGGAGGAGTGATCATTCCCAGCAGTGTCTGGTGGGCTTTGTTGCTCAGAATTCCTGTAAATCACATGTCATCCGTGGCTTTGTTCAGTATTGATGAAGTGTTTTCTGCCAGGTAACTAATTAGTTTTACTAGATTTGAATAGAAAATTAACAATGATTTGTCCAAACTGGACCTATCCCTGTATCAGCAGGCAGTGGACAGGTAGGAAGCTGCTCCTTGCTGTGTCTGTCTGTGCTGAGTTTGAGTGGCACAAGAAGTGCATTCAACTGCCCTGTCTGACTGCTGTGCTCAGCAGTCTGATCACAGATTGATGACTTCCTAAAAGTATTGCAAACCAGGTAAACCCGTTTTTGTCTCCTTCTGTACATTAGGCCTCAAGACTTAGGGGTACTCTTTTACCTACTTACTTTTAGTTGAGACAGAAAACAGTGTTTTTCTCTCTTCCTTCTGAATCAACACTGACAACCCAATCTCCATCTCACCTTGAGGTTAATTAGCCTGGTAATTCCTAAGGTTAATTATTACCCAGTATTTCCAGTCTAGTTAACAACTGCGGGATGGGGTGGGCCGAGTACTAGTATCACTTGGTTGATTTACCTTAAAACAAAACAAAAACCCAGTTGTGAACAGGAAAAAGGCTGAATCTGCAAACACGCAGCCTCAGAGATGGGGGCGGGGGAAGACAAGCCTCTTCATACTCAGTTTGCATCATGTGCACTCAGCTGTGAGTATCAGAGGGAACATTTTTCTCCTCAAATAAAAGAGCACTGTTCCAAAAGTCCAAGATAATTAAATAGTAATGTCTAGACCAAGGGATGGCACTGAATTACAATATAAATACGCTGCAAAAACTTTACTTAGAAAACAGGCTTCTACTATCCTCTGTAAATTACATGTGTAGAATTTTACTGTATACTTTTTATTTTGGAACTTAACTGGCATTGTACAAGGCAGTGTCTTTTGAATCGCTCTGGATATTGCAAGAGTGGTGGAGTCTACCATAATTATTTCAACCTGGGCTTAAGAGCCATGAATGGAATGAGCATTTTTCAGTTTAAACCAACATTCTTCACAGGTGTGGTGAAACAGCTGAATAATGAGCCCTAATTATAATTGGCCTGGGCAAGTGTGCAACTTCTGTGTGAGGGCAACCAAATATGCAACAGATTGTATTCCAAAGATTGGTTGGAGTAAATGTTTGTCAGGGTTTTTTTGGTACTTTTTTAGGGGGAAGGGATATTGTTTTTATGTAATGTGGCTTCTCAATAACTCCTTTAGTGCAGTTGGCAAAGACTTGGTGACAATGTCTCTGTCTCACAAGGATCTGCCTTTACTGAGGAAATTCAAAAGTTTCCCTTTTTTCCCCCCTTTTGGTGGTTTGGATTTTTTTGTTGTTTTCTGCCTCTCCTCCTGCCATTTAATGTTAAAGACCTTGTAATTCTGATTTATGAGCCACTATAATTGGGAAATATATTCCTTTGCTAATGTTCTTTTATAACTTGGTAATATGAGGAACAGGGTTCATGTCTTTTCAAGCCAGTAAACTCCTGGCTTTAACAGAACCCCCTGTAACCCAAAGGAGATATTGTGAGTTAGTGATGGATCTATCTGACTTTGATCCCCTTGTCCATAGATTTATCAGATTTCTTCTAGTTATTTATTTTCATAGTTTTATGTTCTGAGTCCTTATTTTTTTTCCCTTCCTTTTCCCCAGAAGAAATACAGACCAAGGTAATGGAGGTAACTTTGCAAAAGCAAGATGGGCCAGGGCTATTCAGAAGGTAAGACCTACTTAAAGCTGCTGATGTGTCACTGTAATTTAAAAAAATTTCTCAGTGTCAAGGAGAATTTAGTATGAGAATTTTAGTTCATGTAAGCAGGACCTGAGGATGTGACTGCCAAGTTTCTGATAGTTGAGACAATTTGTTCCATTGGTTCTTAAAGCTACGTGGTTCCCTCACCTCAGGATTTTTTTATTTGGAAACAGAGGAAGAGATTGTGAGACTTTCTTTAGATGAGGAGTGCTTGTATAACTGAGGAGTGCTGTAGTTGGCCATCTTACAGGTGTTGCATATTAATCCAGATACCATAACATCAGACATCTTTTTCTGAATAATTTTTGATATTGAAGAAGAGCAGTACTTGAATAATATTGAATAAAAATTGTCTTAAGAACGTTTTTTCCTAGAAAAAACCTTGTAAATTCTACTGACACCACTGCCTCAACATGGATTTTTTTTATTAGATGTGATAATTAAGGGAAATTAATATGATCACTTGGTACCATTATTGACCACATAAACAGACCAAGCATTTTCTTTCTCACTGTTGCAGTTAAACTGTGCAAACCATTATTTCATAACAATGGTTGGGAATTCAGATGTCATTAGTTTTTGCCCAGTCCTCCAACCTTGACTGTAGTGCAAAACTATTGTTGATAACTTGTGAGAAACGCAGCAGTTATGTTTTTAGTGTGTACAGTGACCTATGAGAAACTGAAGAATCATGGACTTCCTGTTTCATTTGTGTGTAGGCCTTTTGGGAATACTGCATTTACTCAGGCAATGTGCTGTACAATATCATTTCTGTGCTTTTATGGCACAGCCAAACTTGTTTAGTGTAAATATGAGTCAAACCCCATCTAAAATGCACCTTCATCAGTTCATTGTAACTTGGTTTTTTCCTGCTTTTTTGGGGACCAAGTCCTATTTTTTTTTTTACTGAATTCTCTTTATGACATTTCATAAACTGTGTCTGTGTGAAAAGAGTGGGGGCAAAAAAATCCATTTATGCTGGGGTGTTGTGGGAAGAGTACTTAGCTGATTCATGTCATCTCAGTTTTTGCATCTAGTTCTGTCACTGGTTTGATCTTTTCCTTTTTTCTGCCGAATGTTAGCTCACTGAAGGAGGCAGTCAGGAAGAATCCTGGTCTCCCATCAAACACAGGGGTCAGATAAGTCAAATAGTCCAGTTTTGTCTTGCAGACAGAGGTTGCAACAGCCTTAAGATAAATTCTTCTGTGAACAGTTTTCCTTCAGTTTGTGCTTAATTGCCTAGGCAACTTATTTCTGAGTTTAAAACCGAATAACTAATGTCATACAGTCAGCAACTTTGACGTGGTGAATCAGCTGAATTTCGTTCAGATGTTAAAAAGTATTTTAATAAAGCAGTATTAGAATTGCACTTCTTCCCACTGCTGTTCTTCAAAGTAATTTTGAGGTCAGGAATTAGAAGGTGGTTAAGTAAGCAAGTTAATATGCATGAGCTGGAATCCTGGGCTGTCACTGTGCCATTAAGTTGTTTTTTGTAGCATAGTAGTCAAAATATCTTGGTGCATACATATATAAATAAGAGCAGATTGCTCAGCAGCTAATCTAGCATCACTTTGGGGCTGAAAGATGGTGGCAAAGCTATTGGAAAACTTTTAAGAATTTGAAGATCAGGTGGAAGGGAGATGTAAACATATACCTCATGTGAAACTCTTTTTGAAGAGGAAAATTTCTATAAATATTTTAAAGAGTCGTTTCATTCTTGAGTTACTATTTCATTATAAATTAATATGAATAAGGGTTTTCTTCTGATAAAATAATTGTCCCTGAAATACAGTTATGTCTTTAGTCCTTTATGCTTCAGTCTCTTCCTTTGTGGGTTGCCTTGGTCTTTTTGCTTTGTCTTTTCTTTCTGAAGATAAACTAGATTTTAGAAAGAGTACACTGGCATAGTCTCATCATTGATTTAGCACAATTGATGTGACATTAAGTGCCATTGTTTGCCCAGAAAATCTGAGAGGCATGAAGGATGAATCTCTGCCAATGCGTAATCAAAATAAACTTTACACTTGCAAGAATTATTGCATTGGGGCTAAAAGAGGCCATCAATAAAAAGAAACCCTATGCATCACAATAAGATCAGAAGACTAAGCAATCCTGATGTATTTTACAGAAGATAAAATATTCACAGCCTCTTATAATGGAGGCAAGCAAACAGATAAATCAAGTAGTTTTCCAGACAGCAATCTCTGTGTGTAGGTAACTGCTGTAAGATGCCACTACCACAGGGAGGGAACTGTCTCTATCCATAAGGAGCTGGAAAAATAAATAACAACGATTAGCAACCATGAGGGAGATTTTTAGGCATCAAAGCAGGCTTAGGTAGGGAATCAGTCCCTGGAAGCCTTTAAGAACAGAGTAGTAACAAGTTTTGGGAGGGGGGTTATCTATTCTTGGCGGTATAGGGAAGTGGCTTTATCTTGGAATGGGGGAGGGTGAGTGCCAGTTGATGGCTTTCAGGTATTTCCTCACAGGTGAAGCAAACATGAACTCTTACTGTAATAGAAATTATATTGGTAGCTTAGGTTCCATTAATAATATTTGGAATGTATGCTTTTAATGATAATCTATGGAAATATGAAATTGAATTAGGCTGTTCTGATCAAATACGGGATGACAGCCCAGTGGTTCACCAGAGGCATTGTAGCTGATGAATATTTACTCAAACATTGACTAGATAGGAAAAGTGCCAAACTGTTTCAGAGAATGTTTCTTTCTAGATAATAAATTGCCTTAGTGCATATTTGAAATAGTAATAGCTAAACCTGCTTGCAATTGTATAAAATCTAACAGTCCCAAGATAAAAGCTTTAGGGAAATTCTTCCCCTCTTTGAGGGGGGAGAGGAATTAAGAATTTGAGATAAAACTTAATATCAGCAATTAATAGCTTTTAAAAAGACAATGCAAAACTAGGTAGGGTCCTCTAATTGTGCTTCTGCTAATTGATTTAAAACAAAAATCTAAACCACAATTTTTTAAAAATAATCCAGTCCTAGTGTCTGATTTTCAGTTTCATGTTCACTGTACTTCCAGGGACAGTGAATAGTGAGGGGTTTTTTGTTTGCCTTAGTTTTCTAACAGCTTTGAACTAACTGCTATGTAGTACTGACAATAATTATGAAAAGATGCACTTGGAGAGTTTTAACTCCGTGTCAGCCATGAGTACAATCAAATGGATTTTTCCCTCTTCCCCCTCCTACCCCAGTTGTGTATGTCACTTCGATTATATTTTCAGCTACTAATCCTAAGTGAAGTAGAGACTGTTTTGCTGCTGAAATGTATTCAAATAAATAAATGTCACCTCTCTGAGATGGAGATGTTTTTTATCAAATACAAAGCACAGTAATTCACTCCTAAGGCTAACAAAAAGCAGGACACTACTCTTGTAAGTTACCCCTTGTATCATTCTACAACTGTATTTACTGACAATAGTGAGTGTTGCAGATAAAAAACCAGTGGCACAGTGGCACTGCATTGACTGGTTTTATAATCTGGAGTTCAAGTGAGAGTGGCACAGATCTGCCTTGGTAAATCTTCCTGACACACCTTATTCCTAACTTTGCACAATGAACCCAATACATCCATGGATCACTAATTATTCAATTAATTAAAAATATTAGTGTGTTCCAGTATTAAAAAAAATATTATGTAGAAATAAATATTCAGTGTCGATGGTTGTAATGCTGTTCTTTGTGATTTGTGGTGAATTACATGATGGATGCGGTGGTGATGCTCATTATGGGAATGCTCACTAATAGAAAAGTTATCAGCAGCTTATTTTTGTCAGCTCTATTGATTTACTGTCTTATTCAGAAACAAAACCTGATAAACTAATACTAAAGCAGGTATTACATGATGACAGCAGTGGGAATTTAGGGCTGGGAAAGCAGAAATCATTCTTTGTTTAGGAGCCATGGGGCTACGAGATTAATGCAAAACTTCTCTTTAAAAGATTTCAGTAGGCCCAAAGAAATTGTTGGTTTTTTAAGAAAAAAAAATCAGTCAAACAATTTTTTAACCTTGTATTCCAAGTAATGTGTGTCTTGAAGTGTATTTCCTTTTCAGAAAGTATTATCAATAGATACTTTGCATCCTGATTCAAGTAAAAAGTAATTATTATGTTCAAGTGGCAGCGTTTTGATTGGGTGAAATGACTGTCAGAAAAGAAGCTGCTTTTTTTAGTGTTGTGAATTTACTTCAAAGATTAAATATTTAAACAAAAAGTGACAAACTGACGATTTGAAAACAGAAATGAAGTGCACTTTCTTTTCAATTAAATTAATTTCGTATTAGTGCAAATTTGCCAAGCTGCAGATATTTTGACAATGATTTGAATGTTAATTGGTGCATGAGGAAGCTCACAATATACCTGATGAGTTAAAGGAATTTCTGCAATGTCTTTGTTTTATAAATCACATTTCTTATATATATGTAGTATATGAAGAAAATTATTGCTTGGTTATATTGAGCAGTCCTACTCCTATAATACCAATGATTTTGACTACCTTGTGTCTGAACTCTGAGTTTACATGAAGAAGGCAAAAAGGTCCGTGTGGGGCCATTGGACTAACAGTCCTAAGATCACTACATAGTTGCTTCTCAGGCTTTCAAAAAGTGGTGTTTAGAAAGTTTACTTTGACAAAAGGAGATACACTGATAAAGGCTGAAGTTCAAGAATGTGTTACACATCAGTTCTGAACAAATTGCTTTTGTTTCTTCTATTTCCTATAGTTTCAGATTAATTTATTATTATTTTTAATTTTTTGTTCTTTTGCTCTTGAATTATTTCTTTTGAAAGTTTCTCAGGGAGAAAATGTTTCAAAATTTGATATAATTGTGAAGAAAAGAAAATGGGGATGTCTTTTAATCTGAATAGAGTTATGGTTAACTTATTTAAAGACTTATTTTAACTTAGATCTTCCTATGGTATTGTGAGTTTAGGTATTCTGTGATTTACCCCCTTCCCTCTCTGCCTTAAATTGATGTGAAAGTTGAAAATTGCTTTCTTCAATTAAGTGACGGTATTAAGTGTTATAAACCCTGGGAGAAACCTTTATGAGCTTCTGTATCATTATTTGAGGATTCTGTTAGGCAAGGTCAGAAAAAGAATTATCACTTTGCTTTTCTCTTAAGAAAGTGAGATATAACAATTCACAATAAAAGATAAGAAATCTAAGCTTTTGCTTTTGACCATCATTATAGAAAATCAACAAACAGGAATGTATTGTACTCTCATCCACAATTCAACTTCAGTTCTCTCCTTTGTTTCAGAGCTCACAAAGAGACCATTGTAACATTTTTTTCCCTTCCTGCTGTTTCAGTAACCAAGTTATAGCACTTTGCAGTTTGGTTTTGGACTGACATTAAATAATTTATTACTGATTTCATTGGTAACCTGTGGCTAATTCAATGTGTTATAGAATTATATAGCTCCTGGTGCATATTTGTAATTGAATTACAGTGTTTTGTGAGAATTTGAGGCACTACTTTAAAAAAATGCTTCAGAAGACTGAAACTCAACAGGGTTCTCATCAGAGAAAGTTTACAGGTGATAATGGATGTTTCACATAAACCAGGACAAATAAGCCAGTTAGTATGAATCAGCTGGGCTGTTCTTTATGGGCACCATTCTGTGGAGGCAAAAGCTGCCTTTTGGGATGTAGTGAAGATAAATAGGACTGTGAAGGCAGGAATCCGTTACATCAGAGAGAATTGGGGTTAGTTATAAGGATTGGCTCTCACAATGCAAGAAAGGGCAAGAAGTCCTAGGGAGAGGAGAGAGAAATACTGGGATAACCAGCAATCATTTCAGTGGGAGCTCCAGGATAGGAGAGAGAACTGAGCACAGCCAAGAATGGAGCACTGATGAACTCGGAACCCTAGCACAGGGAATGACAGCTCATACACTGAAATCAATTATGTGGATTATATTGATGGAATCTGAGCAGGAGCTAGAGGGAGAAGGCCTAGGGGAAAACGGATCCAGGAGAGTAAATTACCTTGCTTCTAGATATATGATAAAAGATGTAATTTCACAATTGTTGCAATCATTCATTTTCTCAAATCCTTGCAGCACCTGATTCTTTCTTGTGGTCTACCCTCTTTACCCATTTTCAAATTGTCAGGGTTGAATGTTTTAATTCACTACCAAATAATTTTTTTTCTAGTTTGGTGGTAAGCTCTTTTTCTAAATCTTCCTGTGCTACTGCCACTCTTGACAAATCTCGAGATGGCTCGTTATTAGCACCTTCAGTAGCACTGTTAAATAGAAACTTGAATTTAAGTATATGACTGAGGGTTGTATTGAATGGGGATGCTGTAACTCTTCCACTCTGTCACTTCTGTTTCAGTGAGCTTTACTCTGTTGTGGTTTAACCCCAGCCAGCAACTAAACCCCACAGAGCTGCTCATTCATTCTCCCCCAGTGGGATGGGGCAGAGAACCAGAGGGTAAGAGTGAGAAACTTGAGGGTTGAGATGAAAGCAACCTAAAACTACGTCCCCTCATGAAAAGTGACAACTGAGTCAGATTCTTCATTTTAAAAATGTTTTAGCAAGGATTCTACTTTCCTAGGAAAAAAAACAAGCCTAGATCAGTTTCTAAAATGAACACATTCCTAGAGAATAACAATGAACAAAATAGTCATAAGGAAAGAATACAATAGGGGATAAAATTTCAGAAGTAACATATATTGTTCTTAAGTTAATACTTCAAATACATAACATTTCTTGAGGTACTTGATAAATCTGAATGGGGAAAAAACTCCCTTTTCCCTCCTGGGTAAAAAAAATATAAAATTTTTGGCCTTTCTTTATTTGTTCTTCATTTATTGTTGAGCTTTTGCCCTTGTGTTTGCTTTTTAACTATCATAGCATCTTGTGATCCCTTCTGAAATCAGGGCCAAATTTTTATTAAATTGCAGCTGGCAAGAAGCAGGTATGTTTTTGCATTGTTTATGTGTTCCCCGTTAGTCGCTATTTAAAAAAGAATTTAGATGTGGTTTTATTTTACTTAATAGGATTCAAACTGCATAATTTTATAAGCTTAGCAATTGTTTTTAAAAACATCTGTAAAAGTTTTAGTGTGGAATAAGAAGTAATTTTAGCTGCCTTAACTTCAGAATTTCCAAAGCGCTTTGCACAGTAAGTAAAATTTAAACCAGCTCCCAGGTGCCTTATGAAATACAAGGGCAGTTACTTTCTCTTTCCCCCTCTTATTGCAAACTCTTCCTTTTAGAAGGAAAGGTCGCGCTTCACAGTACAGAGAACTGATCGGTGTAGAGGAGAGGGGATGTCCCGGGGATCAGAATCCCTTAAAGCCGCGTGCTGTNCGCTGCTCCTCGGGGCGCGGCAGCGGCACTCAGGGCTGACCCGTGAGACTGCCGTCTAACTGACCGATTGGATTCGGGAATTGACAGTTACTGCCGTTCTTTGATAAATGGGAAGGAATGACCATCCCTTAAGCAAACTGAGGAGGTGACGTGCAGGAGAAAGATAGCTTAGGTCTGTGACGGCTTTTCCAACTTGCAGGCTGAAATCCATCATGAAATACAAACTACTTCAAAGTCGTTCTATCGGTTTACAACTGTTACCTTTTCAATATAAGTATTACACAGTAGAAATAGTCAAATAGTATCTAAAATGTTATATGTTACTTAATGCTGGTTTTATTACACAAAAATAGTGATGGAAATTGCTGAAATTTCAGTGGACTGACTTTTATTTCTAAGAATTCAAAGGTTAGTCTCTGAAAGTCATGATCATGTAATCCTGGAAACAGGCACAAAGAACAGCTGTTTTCTCCATGCAGGTTTATAGCTGCCCGTTGGGTTTTGGGGTTTTTGTTTGGGGTCTGGTTTGGGGTTGGTGGCGATGGTGTTTGCTTTGGGTGGGTTTTCATTTTCTTTCTCCATTAAGCTACAGGTTTGGCTGGAATTGTGTAACAAGTTGTAACAACTCTATACATATTGTATCTGTACATGTAAATACGTGTATTTGTCCTCTTCCTTCTATACGTGGAAGTTATTTCTTTAACAGTATGTTTGGGAAATAGAGTAAATCCTTGTGAATGCTGAGAGTTCTTCAAGGCCGGCTTCATCAGCCTGTCAGGTTATTGCCGAGTAACCACTACAGTGCGTAGGGCGCACTCATGCGAACTGCTCCTGTGTTAGTTTTTCAGAAACTGCTGTGGATGCTTTCTCACAATGCACAGTAGATTCATTCCAGTCACCAACTTAAGAGTATCTGGGCTTCCGGAACTGTGAGAACTTCAGCTACTGTACAGAATTAAAACCTCTGCCCACAGACTTACTCTGGAAAGTCACTAACATTATGTCTACGTGAGAAGGGTGTGAACAGAAGTACAGCATAACTTTGTTATGCATTTGGGTAACTTCACTTGTAAGTAATTAGTATGTACTTATACATGAAACTTCATTCTTGACTTGTCAGTATCATTACAAAGTCAGCATACCTCTGGCTTGGAGAAGGTCTACACAGAGTTGGAATTCCAGGGAAGATAAACCATATCTTCCTAACTCAGGTAAGGTTGAGTTCTGAAGGTCTTTGGATTGATGTATGCTTTTTTATTCCCTTCTGAAATATCAATTGAATAATGCATCTGGTAGAGTAAAATGTCCTGCTTATGATGGATTATCAAATAAATTGTATAAATTCAGCTTTCCTCTGAAATATTTGGCATGTGGTAACACAGTCGATGAGAATAAACAGGGTCAACACTTAGGAACTTCCTTGAAGATGGCACCATTAATCCAAGCATTATGAATTAATGTTATTGGCAAACACATTTTTTTATTAAATGACAAAACCATATCTTTTTGCAAAACAGTTGCCATATTTACTGTTTTTACAGTCTGTAGTCTTAAGGCCATTTGTTTAATCTTGCTGAAACTGATACTTTTTTCTAAGTGTGTATCTACTATGGGTGGGCATGCTTGGCTAGGCTGCCTGGTTTGGTTTTTTTTCATCCTTACATGAGCAGTCCTGTTGATTTTGAGAGGCTTTATTATTGCATCTTGTGTAGTTAGAACGACAGCACTGAGTATTGATATCAGTGGAATATTTCCTATTGTGAGCTTACAAGAAAGTTTTACTGTATATTTTGTTGGCAAGCAATATGGCAGTTTTGAAGAATCAGTTTGATTCAGTATAGACAGAATAATAATTGTTGGAGGCTAATAACTGCAATAAGATTTGAATAATCAAGCATTCATTCATCTGGGTCTTAACTATAAATCTAATTAATGGAGTGTTTATAGGTTGCATTTATTTCATCAAGACATAATAAATACAATGATCCCTAATTATTTTTATAATGATATGCAAAAATCCAGAATATTAATTTACAATTATACATAAGATATATGATTATAGAACTTTTCAGTTTATAAATTATATGTAACACACAGTGTCCCAGGATGACAGTACAAACAATAGTACAAGGATTGCAGAAAGTGAAAGCTCCAACCAGTAAGTTTTAACTATGACTAGAAATTGTTAAACAATCTTGAGTGCTGCCTTTTACTCAAGGTATCCTTAATATATTTTTGAAGAAAGTAACTGAATTACAAGCTTCTGTGTTACAAATGTGTCAGCTCTTACCAGACTGTCCAAAGTTTGAAGGTTTAATTTTTATACAGGAAAGATTCATAATTTAATATTCACTATGGTGTTCCAGTCAGGCTGTCTCCCAAGATTAGAGGATTATCTCATACCTGTGGGTTTATGCCTGCACACGTTTTGTGAAACATTTACACTTCAGATGTGTGTACAGCTTTGTAGAATGGTTTTATGTAGGCGCCTTCTGGGTGCATTTCTGTAGTTCATGTGTCAGTTTTAAATATATTTTCAATACATGTAAGGCTGGATGTGGCCTTACACACACTACTAAACCTGTTAACATTTGAAAAAACACCTGATGTATTCTGTGCAGGGTAATTTACTCACTGCATGCACACTAATAATCCATTCTGCTATCTGAATTGCAGTAAATAAATGACTGGATCCTGCTGCCTAGGTATTAATTGGGGACATATAAAGTGCTTTTCATGGAAAGTGAGTGATACATTTCCTATTATCTGGAGCACCCTTATATCATCATGGAATGATAGTAGTTACAAAGCGTATTTAGCAGATTCATTACAAAACATCATCAGCTGTTGATGAAAGCACAGCTGAGAGAAAGAGCTGCACCCAAACGTTGCTTGCTCTTACAGCCGTTTCTCTGGGTCGTGTCAGACTGATAAATCAAGGTTAGGGTGGAACAGGGCCCTGCCAAGCAGGCGCTCCTGCCTCCCGCTGCGATCCTTGCGGGCAAGGATGCGCACCTGGCCGCTCCCCCGGCGCCCTGCCTGTGCTGCTCTGCGAGCGAGGCTGCTCCGAGAGCCTGTGAGTGGCTCTGCGAGCAGAGGGGCTGCCTGCCACGCAGGAGGGCTGTGCCTATTGCAGCGAGTGCTGCATTCGGGAGCAGTGGCAGGAGAAAACAGCGGCGGGGGAAGTTCCCGGCACAGAAAGCACCAGGATAATTCCTGTTCTCTCGTGTTGCTGTTGTTTTTGAACCGGAGTAGGACACCGACTCCTACTCTGCTATTACAGAGGAGAAACAACACTGAGCTGCAGAATGAATTAGGAGCTAACATCACGCTTACTCTTAGCTGTTAGCACAAGTTGTAGGAGGGGAAAAAATGGGAGAGGGAGGAAAAAAATCCCCATTTACTGCTGCTTAGGGAGTACCGTGGAATTTAGAACAGATACCGTTGCAGACTAGCAGCATGCCTGACTGCACTTGACTTGAACCACTGGGAAGCAGCCTCATGTATCATTTAAGGCTGAAGGAAGAATGGCAAAATAGTAATGGATTTGTGTACAGTGTTTCTGCATAAATGGAAAATAATATAAAGATGGTGGTATGTAATTTGTATTTTATTTTTAAGAAGAATTTAATCCAGGTATGTATGCTCTTTGTATTTTTGCCTAGTCTACATACAGTTTTCTGTTTCCTTTGTTTCCCTTCCTTATTTTCATTCTGAACGTACCTCCCACTGTTCCTGCTAATGCAATGCACTGATTTGTAACTGATTTGCTTTCTAATGCTATAATGTTGATGAAACTGTCTGGGCTTCTAGAATTAACACTTCATTAAAAACTGGGGGGGTAATTTTGTAAGGTTGGTAACTTTACAGTGTAAGTTGAGTAAGAGAGTATGGTGTTGGATTTTTCAATGGGTTGGTACATTTAAATAGATACAAAAATATAAATTAATTATATGAGTGCATGGTGGAAATATAGTATGTTTTGCTTATTTATGTCAGTACTTTTCTCCTAATTTGTGACAGGATTAGTAATAAATTGAGCTTTACAGATGCTTATGTATTTCTGGGTCTTGATTAATCTCCAAGATGAACACCCTGCAGCTTTCTTTTGAGGCGGCAGCTTGCTTAGACTACATGCTTGATTCTGTTCCACAGCTCAATCTGTGTCTTAGAATATTATGTACCTCCTCCAAGCCACAACGCGAAAAACCACCATAACTATTTCATACGGTTTTGTCCATCGTTTTAGGTTCAAGGAGAGAACATTAGTATTTTGCCTTCTGCAATTTCAGAGGCCAATAGTAGCTGCAACTAATTCCTTACTATGAGACTGATGGTTCATTTTGCTTTAAGAGGAAGAATTATGCAGATACGAAAATATGACTGGACTCTTTAGCCCTCACCTTTCTTTAGTCACCTGGCTCCTTTTGCACTTTGTCTTACTAATATTTTCTTTCAGCTGACAATTATTATATGTAATAAGTGAAATAGAAAGCAAAGCTATGTGCCCTTAAAGTAAGGACACTGCCAGTTGTCTCATAATGTCTAGGGAAAACGTATTAAAACCACTTAATGCTTATTTGATTGTTCATTAGTCTTAAAATATCTTAAAACATTCTGTTGCATTTCTAGTTTCAATGCGGCCTAGTTAGAAAGATTTTTTTGTTGTTGTTTTTTAATAACATGTTGATCCAAAAAGGGTTAATGTCAGTACCAACATCTTAATACTGTTGTTAACCCCTGGCTGACAGGAACTCTTATGCTTTAAAAACATTCCTTGGTGTAACATCAATTGCTTTCTGATGTGAGAATAAACTGTCCTTAAAGTTGTAGCAGTTTTTCCAAGAGAGGGTGATACTGGTGCTTATTTCCTGTCGGTGATTATATAAAATAGATGCCTTTATTTAGGGTAATACACAACTATGAGCTGGCAATTGAAAACGTAAGGTTACTTGGAACGTATGAATGCTCTAAAAGTCAGTGCTAAACCTTACCATCTAAATCAACATAGTGAGAAAAGCAGGGAGAGAGTGCTGTTAAGTCTAAAAGCACTAAGAATGAAAAGTAGAATTTAAGGTTGAAGCATGTTTTATTCATCACAAATTCTTTTTGTAAGGGATATAATGATAGAAATTGCGATTATGAATTATGATTAGCTGTCATCTCAAAGAAAAAAAGCCGCAATGCAAGATAAATGAGGGTTCTTTCAGTGGAATATGCAGAACTTGGAGAGTTGTATAAAGGTTTTCTGTCACTATACCATTTGCTTGATCCTGCAGTGATGTCAGCACAGCATTACCATAATGCCTATATATTGCTGTGGAAACACTCAGGAAATCTCAGGTAAAGTACTGGGATTCCAGAGTGTTTCACAGTAGGAGAAGACTCATAGCTCAGAATATCTCCCAATTCACTAAAGCATCAATAAGGACTGAAAATTCCAAATTTTCCTTTAACTGTAGTGTGAAAATCCAGGAAGAATGAAGTAGTATAATAGCTTCTGCCTTGTGAGACCATTACAGGTCTGAAGCATAAAAATTCTTTGGCACCTAAGAAGGTTGTTACACTGCTTTTGTTTTTCTCATTTGTGTCATTCACTTAGGTTGGTAGCAGAGGTTCTTACTTTCACATACAAATTTGAGAATCACAAAGACAGCAGAGAGGGTTTTTTTAATAAAGTTTTTGCAGCAAATTTAGAAATATGTTTCATATTTACCATGCTTATCAATGCATGTCATTTCAGGTGATAAGCGTGGTTTCTATCTATGTGTGCCTGTTCATCCTAGTGTATGTTGTCAACAGTACCTGTAGTCATTTGTGCTTGTGGTATTTTTCAAACGTAAATATCACAGATGATTGCTACCATTTATCAAATGAAAGGCCACTTCATCAAAAACTTTCCATTTCATAAGTTTTTGTTCTAAAAGTTTGATGTAACTATTCATTTACTAGTTTTTAGAAGATATGTAAAATGTCTTTATTGTGGAGGAATGGAATCCAGAAGGCTTACTTTGCCCATATAAAGTTGTTCTCCTACTGTAAACATTTTACTGAGAATTTTTGTAAGTAGTTCAAAAAAATCCCCCCCAAACCCTAAAGAAAGAAAAAAATTAAAGCTGCAGAGTGATGTAGTGCACACATGGTCACAGAGTTCATGGCAAAGTCTGTCCAAGAGGGATCTAATTCAGGGCAGTGTGTTTCCCATTCCAATGCCAATACAGTT
Source organism: Pomatostomus ruficeps (assembly GCA_013400735.1). Taxonomy (NCBI): domain Eukaryota; kingdom Metazoa; phylum Chordata; class Aves; order Passeriformes; family Timaliidae; genus Pomatostomus; species Pomatostomus ruficeps. The sequence goes on from VYZT01061380.1 coordinate 88,951, forward strand.
GGAGGATTAAAATTCTGACCTGAAAAAAAATTGAGGATTTTTTTTTTTAAATTACATTTTCTGACAGAATTACTATCCTGAAAAGTTGCTGAAACTTTTTAAATATTAGTATTAAAAGAAACTTTTAATATACTCAGTATACTGTAAATACAGTCTCTGCATATATGTTCTGTTTCAGTGTAAATTAAATCACTTGGGTTCCCAGGGTATAGTGTTTAAAAGAGCCACTTTTAAAACACAGGCAAAACTAAGGACAGAACTGAGATTAACTCAAAATGTATGTTGATACTTTCTGGTTTTTAATAACCACTAAATAGGTTCTGACTATTATATAGTAACTCTTATTTATGTTAATCTGCCATAAGAGCAAGCTGGTAATAGTCTAACTAAGCTAACATGTCTGGTACTGATTATTATTACAGTAATCTCCATATTGTCAGCAAGTAACTTTTCCCTCCCTCCCCATGTTTTCCATTCCTTTTGGAGTCTGCTTTTAAATAGAAATGAACTATTTGGTGAAATTGTCTCAGTAGTTTTTGAACTGGGAGTATTGATTAAAAATAAGTTTATACGGGATAGCATATATCATGTATACAGCTGTAAGAAGGGAGAAAAGGTCACTATTACCACCTTGTTTATACACTGCAGTGTCTCAAAGAAACAACTAGAGACATTACAGAGAAAAAAGTCAGTACATTTAGTCACATAATATTGAAGCTCTGTTCCAAATCACTTGCAGTCTCTGATTCTAATGTGCACCAGTATATTCAACTGGCCCACTTTATCTACTGCTCTCCAAATAGGCCACATTTTACCTTTTGAATCTGTTCTATAGCTTTTTGCATCTCAGTATTAAGCTATTGTATTTGGCACATCTCTTCCTTTGTTTTTACTTCTAGTCAAGGCCATTGACCTTTAAGAAGAGTTGCTTCAAATACAGTTTTCATGTTTGTAATTTCAATGCCATGCTACAGATGTGTTTCTAAAGAAATTGTGTTCTAAATGCCTCTAACAATCTTATCAGTAGTTTATAAATAATAGAATTGCAATTTTAGCCTCAGTTGCCTTGATAAAACTTGGTAGAGAAAAATGCAAATATTACAAATACAAAGGTGTAGAGAATAGTGTAACCAAAATAGTAATTATGCAAGTTGTTGTAAAATAGTAGGGTTTTTTATATTCAAGCCTGTCTTCAACAGTAATTGAAAAAAACCCAAACCATCGTTTACCAAAAAAAAAAAAAAAAAAATCCTCTCTTTTTCCATAATGGTCATAGTAGTAGGGAAGCAGTGAAGATGACTTTTCTCTCCAGAAAATGACTCATCCTAGCTTGCTAGGAATTTACATTTTCTTCTAAGCTAATCTGAAGACAATGTGCTTCTATATATTATAAAAGTAGTTTAATTGCAACTGTTAAGCTACTGAGTTAATTCACTAATGCACGAAGTTCTATATATGATTTCTGGGTTAGATGCTCTAAATCACAATGAGCCAAAGCCAGGTTTAAGCCCGTGCTGTTATCCTTCAACTCGATTAAGTTGTATGCAGACAGAAGAGATATGGAAAGCTGTGAATGACCAGTCTTGCAATATGACTGATAAATATTTAGACTGGATTCATTAGTGTGCCCCCTGAATATAAGTGCAACCTCCCCAGGACAGCAGTAGGCCTTGTGGGTTAAAAAATGAGCAGATTGTAGGCTCATGAGACCGGGGTTTGAAACAGCAGTTTGCTGGTTAGTTTTACTTTTTACATTCCCATAAATAGAGAAGGCAACGTGTCTAAGGGTGGTTAGATCTGTACAAACAGCAGGATCCATGAAGAAATATCACCAGGTCAATAGGCAGATATAGTAAACTTTCCAAATCCTGTTGAAAAATAGGAATCACTTCCTAGCCAAAAGGAGAGAGCGCTGAGGGCGCTCCGTGCTTTTGTTGTGAATGTTGGAGGGCTGATGAGATAGGGCAGAAGTCTGCTGGTGTGGAAACCTGAGGAATTCATGGAACAAAGAGTAATTACCCGAAAGGGAAAGCAGGTCTCTTTACTGCTCTTGTCCCTGCCTTTGCCAGGGTCTTCGGGCAGGTCACGCTCGTAGCGTATGCAGTGTTAAGTGTCACTTCACCTAAAGAGACTCACCAATTACACAGATTAAAAATGTCAGTAGTTAAGAATACAAGGAGAATTTAAGAGGAATATAAAGGAGCAGAGAAGTGCCCTAAATTAAGTTCTTCTGAATTAGGTCATCTGAGATGATTGTCAGTATAATACTCCTGTTATAGTAAATTAATGAAGCAGTGTGGAGTGTGCACTGTAACGCTTGTCGAAAGGAAGGGAGCACAGGTTTCACCCAGCAGACAGGAGCTGAGGGCAAGTACACTTATGTCAAGATAAGCTTATTCCCAGGCAAGCATAAGACTAGTAAAAGAGCATAATTAATAAATCTGTATATCTGAATTCCTTATGTTCCTGATGGTAAGAGAACCTCTCTTAGCCTCAGTTTTTGCAGATGCAGGGTAGACTGTTTACGTTTTTTTTGTTGTGTTTGATTAATTAATTTCTGTGGACCATTTTGCATACCACAAAACTGTTGCTTTCTGTAGACTCTAGTGACTATTTTGGCAGTAATACAGAGTGGTATTGCTGTAGATGAAGACTTCTTGGTTTTGTTTTGGTTCTCCCTGCTGTCTTGGTGTTGTGAACATGAACTGTCATAGGGTATTTTATAGAAAGAAACTGCACTTCAGTCTCATCTTCTTCCCAGCCCCCTTTCAATACACACAGACCCCCTGCAGCTGATTTGTACTGTGAAGGTTGAGCAAGGCTGTGGTCCTGCATGGTTCTTGCTTTATAAGAGGGCAGTCTGCATCCACAAAGCTACCTCTGAATGGAGAGAGCTGCTGCACCAGCTTCATTTGCTAGGCTCCAAACAGAAGCTGAGCAGTGATCTAGCTATTCTATTTAAATACTCAAATTATATTTTTAAGATGATTCACTTTTCTTTTTTTATAAAAGTAAGGAGCTGGATTTGTTAAAATAATTTTTTGAAATGGCGGTCTGGTGTTCAGATATGTAACTAAAATACACTGTTTGCATTATTTTAAAAGCTATCATTTTTAACTCGGCCCACTCTTCCCTCCTTCTACCTGACACATTCATTTTAGACTTGGGATAAGATCCTTTATACATGATGCTTCCAACTGACATTTTTATTTTGACAACGCTTTGTTAACAAAAGTATGCTTGAAACTGGTCCACATTATCTGTTCACCATCAAGTTGATCAACAAAACTATTTTCAGACTTGCTATGGGTAAAAAGTTGATGGAAATGTCATTTTGTCCTTTCTTTATAGAAGGACCCCATTAAGAATTTATTTTAGTTTGTCTCAAAATCCATAACACTTTCCAGTTTCCTGCTCTATTGCCTTCTAGCATAAAGTCTATAGCTCACTGCTGTAACATTTCAACGTGATTCCTTATGCTTAGAATGAGTTGACCCAGTGATGTTGAACTTTACCATATAAACTGTTTTAATTCAATAAATGAGCAAAGCGAGAATTAAAAAAATGAGGTCATAATGGTTCATTGGGAGACCCGGAATGACAAGGAGGTCTCTGAGTGACAACTTTCATCTCATTCAAATAATTGGCTTAGTTCTAAGTGCTTCTTGAAAGACTGTTCCATGTCTTATGGAGTTTTAACTTTATGTTGATTTAAAATGTTAATAACAACCTATGCAAATCTTTACAGAAAGATATGGATGACACCTGTAATGACTCAAACTTGATTCCATGTGTAGACATACAACTGTAGAAAATGAGTTTTTGACAGCAATGGTAGGCTGTAAACTGATTAACAGATCATATGACTAATACAGCTGAGATGGAATAGAACTCGCATGAGAGAACATAAATCTGCTCCATTTAGCAGATCTCCCTGTGTTTGTAACAGTACAGCTTTTAATTCACTATGGCGTTGTCAGAAACTGGGTTTGAATAAATTCAGTGCTGAATGTTCAGCTATTTATAATACTTTGAATTATCTCTGATAAAAAGCATTGGTTAGACGCTGGATAAAACACACACATATATATATGTATATGGCTTGCTATGAAATCAAGATTCTTCAACAGAGAAGCATTAAACCTTATTTAAAGTGAATGGAAATGTTCCAAATTCCAGTGATAACTTCATTATTTACTGATGTTTTTAGGCTAAGACAGGAAACAAGCCTTCTGGCTTGTTAATACATTCTTGATTTGAAGTCATTTGAAGAATGTCCAAGTCATCTAAGTGAAGATTATAAAAGAGGACATTTAAAAATGTGTGGCTGTGTGAGCAGAGGAGGTATGCAGTCACACTTCAAATCTTGTTCAGTAAATGCTTACAAACATTCAGTGTAAGAGCTGAATGGTTAACAAGTGTTTCTACATCTAGAAATATGCCTTTGACATTGCAAAGTGTCCCAGAATAGTTCCTTTCTCTACTAATAATATGTGAAAACATGGCAGCCTTGGCTCTAGTGGAAACTTCTCAGTGTTCTGAGGTGTCATTTGCATTCCTTGAAAATTGCATGCAGTCTCACTGAGCATTCTTTTGCGTCCAAACGTTGCTTGCTCTTAATTCTGATGTGTATTTCTGACTTTTGGCATAAGCCTACAAGAAAGAGAAGTGGCAAGGACTATGCTGATTGATGTGTATGTGTTAAAAACAGGATTAATGTCCCACAGATATTTCACCATTTTTTATAAAATAGTAAGTAGCCACTTTGGGAAAGTGAGGAATGTTTTCTATTCTTCTGCTCACTCTGCATCCCAATTTTATTATAACTGGAAAAGAAATGAGTCTCTTTACATCCTCTGTTCCAGGATTCCAGAAACCAACCAGGCTTTTAGCAGCTTTGCCTGTGCTCTGTGCAGCACAGTGCATTTTGCTGCTGCAGTATGAATCAGGAGTGAGTGTTTGTTATTTATCATTACATATGTGTATATATGTAATGAATACATACAGAGAGTGTAATAGTAAGGTCAGTGAAGACAAACTATGCAATGCAAAGACCAGATCCTGAGGTGTGAGTGGACTATAACGTTTCATACAGTGCCAGGCTGTTTGCAGACAAGGACAGTTCATATCCTCTACGCCTCTTAAAACACCACAGATCAATTTTTAACCCTTTGTCTACCCTGTATCTAAACAGACTTCTTATTCTGCCAAAGAATTTTTAGCTGCCTTAGAAACCAAAATGGCCATTTCTTCTTTGCTGGGATTTTCCAGAGAGCCAGATTTTTCTGAGCTGGTTGCCTTGTTTTTATTCCACAGCTATGAAACTGGGAGGTGAATAATAAACTGTATTAAAAAAGTACATTTACATGTTTAAAATGTATTGACTATGTTTCTATGGACTACAAACTTTAGTTTTATGGAATAGAAACTTCCAGATACCTCATTAAATCTTCTTCGACTTCTTTTAGATCAAATAGCTTTCCTGTTGTAATGGCACTTGTTTCTCTCCTGCAACTTGTAAATCATGTTTGTTTCTTTCTCATTTTGTGTAGGTTTTGGTTTGGTTTTTTACTGTAACCAGAACAATGTCAGATTTAATAACCTGTATGAGAATTTCCATCAGTTGTCATTATTTTCTGTTATGTTCTATGAGTTGTTTCCTTTTTACTTCTTAAAGAAGAGAAACCAAGATAAGCCTGCTTTTGAGTCCTGGCTTATCACAGCACTCTAAAGTCTGGTACCAAAGCAACTATTTCACAAACCATAGTCATGTACATAATTCAGCCTCAAGACAGAACAGTACCTTATGGATGCAATACTCACTTGTTGTACCTGAATCCTACCTTGCTCCAAAAGGTGAAGCAAGAGAGAACTTTCTGCTTCTGTTTTACTGGCTAGTAACCTTTTGTTACCCTGTCAGGTTTTTTGATTACTGCCATATATCATTATGGATCTAAATAGAAATGTCAGTAGTCTGAATGAAAGCAGAGTGCATTTAAACAGAATACTCCTGTTAAAGTCAGAGAATTAAACTGGATTAAGAACCTGGAAAAAAGTATAGCTTATTAATTGTTAAAAATATTTGCCTAAAACTGTTCTCAGCTTCAATTGTTCATGAAAAAAATCTATTCAGACAATTATGGGAATCATCTGTGTTTTCATTATAACCTAGTTAGAACATCATCAGTATTATTGAATGATAAGTTTGCTTGGCAGCAATTGTAATGTCATTCCCTCCTTTTTAGACACTTCAAGAAGCCATGTGCAACAGAGTGAAATTTTGCAAGACATACAAAACCGCTTCAAGATTTTGTTTTGAACAAGCAGATGTGTGATTTTTTTTTATTTT
>VYZT01061381.1:0-19911 GCA_013400735.1 Pomatostomus ruficeps
AAAGCTCTTCCTAATGCACCCCATGATACTACTGGCCTTCTTGGGCACCGGGGCACAGCACTCACTTACGTGCAGCCTGTTATCCACCAGGATGGAATTCACAGAAGTTATCTGAAAATGAAGCCATGTATGTGATGCCTTAAGATTTAGCTTTCATATTTTTCAAATCCTGTACTGCTTTAGTGTGTAACTCTAAAACTCCATATAGTCTTTTAGCTCCTGTTCTCCCATTCTGGTTAGACATAACGAATCCTCTCTAGGCTTGGACTCAAGGACACCTTACTGCCTCAGAGATGTACACAACAGAGGGGGGGAGAGCAAACTTGGGCTAAATTACTTCATTACCTGAAGCTGTAATTGGAGGATTAACCCTGATATGTAAATTGATCAAAACTTATAAAAGTGTAGAAAACTCGTGACAGGTTGTCTATCTTAGGTGTAACCTCTACCAAAGAGAGCTTTGACTGCCCGAGGTGTACCTATTGAAGGCCCTTCAATAAATACCCATTTTATTCTCTTAATCTTGTCTGGCCTCTGTTCTAGGTGGCCACTCCAAGGCATCAGATGGCGTCTGTACATCCCCACAGCACCGTGGATGTTCCCGGTGCCTGCGGGCGGGAACGCCGGGCTCGCAGCGCCCCCAGCGCGGACATGCGGGAACTGCAGGGGGCGGCACAGCCCCCAAGACACGAGAGGGCAAAAACCCACCAAAAACCCGACTTCACCTGCACCACACACCTACTGTTGCACGAGCGAACTCGTATCATTGCATATTTCACGAAGAAAAAAAATTCCTTGAGGTTTTTATTTGTAGTCTTTGCTAATAGGTGTTCAGCACCAACCTACATTCCCAATGATGCGTTTTTAGTATCCAGAGACGACAACGCAGCAGGTTTCCCCACATCAAAGCTCTGATAGGAGTCTTTGAGCTACAAAAGCTGTAATGAAAAAGTAATAAAAACCACCCCGAGACAGGATTTGTGTCATCAGCCTCACAGAGTATGAAATGGCATCTTTTAGCCCTCATTTATATTTAATTCAAAGTGAAAGGAGCCTGAAATAAAAATATTGTTGTCTAAATAGGTACCTTCTTGTATATTCCCATAGTAACATGTGTGTTCCTAATTTGCAGGAAATAGATCCTGAAAGCATTAGCTGAAGCAAATTCCTAAATTAATAAGTACTGATGGTCCTGTTGTTAAAAAGAGTAATAGCCTAAAGATGCAGTTTATGACAACATCCAGTAAACATTTTCTTTGGAGTACACTAGTAAGCACATACACCTCACTTTTTTTTCTTCTTTTTTCATCCTGTTACTGTCCTGTGTGACAAGGTCTAATGATTGGAGTTTCTTTTACTCCTACATGAGTAAAAAAAAAAAAAAAGTATGGAGATACATCCCCCTCTCTCTATCTCTTCTCAGCTTCTAGTAACCTCATACAACCAAGCCAGAAGTCTCCTTTTCTCTTCAGAGACCTTATAAGAAAGAAGGCACAGACATTCTGTAGCAGGATATGGATTGTCCCCTCCCCTCCCATCAGAGCTGTCATGGCCCACAAGCCACCACATTCAGTCTGCATAGACTTCTGATAGGACACTCACCTGCCAGCAATATCCGAGTCCCATAGTGCAAGAACTGCTTTCTCTCTTTGTTTGTCCTTCTCAAGACTTCCTTGTGACAAAGGAGAGCTCAGTTCCAGCCTAGACCCAAAGAACACGACCAGGTACAAAGATGTTACGGCAGGTTCAGGGCGTCAAGATGAGGCAAATCATTTCCAGCTCAATAGACCTTGAGTCACAGTGGACATACTTCCAGTGGCATTTTTGCCATTTTCCCATTACCTTAAGACTGTTTAATTGCATCTCCTGACAATCAAAACTAAACAACACTAGAAGCTGTCGGCATTTGGATCTTGCTTGGGTTTTGTAGCGCTGCCCAAATGCTAACAGCAGTGGACAACACACTTCCAAAGTCAGGACACTTGCTCTTACCTGGATGATTCAATGGGCAAAGTGCCCTGGAAGAGAGTGATGGTCCTATCATTTGTTCCATTATTTATTCCTTCTTGTTTAGGTTCCTGCTGATCTGCAGGGGGAAAACTTCTATTAGGCATTCATTATGACCTTAACTAACAACAGGTTGTTCCTGGTGGGAAACAGGTCCCTTCCCGTGCAACACTGATGCTTCAAAAAATTTCACCAAGCTGCAGTGGCATGAAGGTACCACACTATAAGGCCATATGTTAAGTCCATATGTGTATTATTGGGCTCATTTTTTGCTGCTCCAATTTGGTGAGAGTTCCATCTATTTCCTGATAAAGCCTTTAATGAATAAAAAATACCAGTCATGATCCCACTGCCTATTGTCACAAGGTTGAAATGATAGAAAAACTCTGAAGTCACATGCAGAAGTTTGTAATTCTTTGCTGCTATGCATCAGAATCTCATTGTGAATTCAGGCAGCTAATTTAACATTTCTCTGGCCAATGAAGCAGTACATGGATATTCCCTGGAGGCACAGGGCTTAACAACACTGACTTGAAGTTAAGAATAATCAGTCTATGCTAAATGTTCTTCCTGTAGGTTGTTTGGAAACCTTGCAACAGAGGAACCCAGAGTCTTTGTGAAGGTGATTCTCAGCACAAATAATCAACAAGGCATGCAACTGACTTTTTGGTATGAGAGAAGAATCTAGCAAAATTTCTACATAGTAAACTCAAGAATCAGTTTTTTGAATTGTAAAAAACAAGTAGCTTATTTCCTCAGCAAACAGTTTCCCAACCAGTTGCTGCCAGTCTCACAGAACTAAGATCTATAAAGTAAAAGAAACACTTGATGATTGCTAAAATAAAGAAAAAGCTGAGTGTAGGTGACCTTACACATTTTTACCAGGTACTTTCCTTTTAGTAGTCTTTGGTACTTTATCACCAGTTACTCCAATGATTGCCATCTTCAGAGCTCAGCACTGGCTGAAACACCGAATATATCAATCAAACCACATATATCCATCAAGTCTTCAGCCCAGCTGCTTGACTTGGTCTTGGTTCAATGTCACAGCATCACTCATTCAGCACCCAAAGTGTTCTTGTTTGCATCATCCTGTTGGAGTTGAGCTTCCTCCCCATGTTTGGAGAAATTCCCAATGAAGAACACAAGGATACACACCAGATAACCTTTTAAATTAAAATAGTTGTTCATATGACAGCATCTTATTATCTGCATCTGCTCTATGTCTCAGTATTGAAGATTCCAGCTTGTCATCTGTACTCCAGCCATGTCACAATCAGTTCAGGGAAGCTGCAGTTCAGAGCAATTTCAACTTGCTGTGTGCCTCCAGAGTCATACTTAGTCTTGTTTTATTCTTTTCCTTTTTCCAACTGCTTGGTATCAAAGATTCTGAAGGACAATATTCTGTTCATGGCTGATCTGATTTTGTTGGAATTCTCTCTAAATGCTTCTCATACACATTTTCCTAAAATGTTAAGTCTTACAGGATCAACCCCTTCACTCAGAAGAGTTAGCAAGTCCTGGGCACTTTGACTCAACTATTTATACAGCCTTTTGGAGAGGGAAAGAAGTGCTGTTATGAACCTTCGCCTGGTTCAATCAGCCTGTGTTCAGACACAGAAGAATTGCATGTACTTTGTGATTTCATGAATTTTACTTTACTGTACTGACATTACTCATGCTAGAATAGGGAAGGTGGAAATAAAAGGCTTAAAGGCTACCATATCACAAAAATACCAAAACAATAGAGTGTATCTGGATGGGCACAGAATTTATTCTGGTGCATTAACCTCCCTGACAATCATGCACACAAAACATCTTGCATGTTTCAAAGGAGCCTACATCAGCTTATCAAGGAGGCTGTACAACTACTGAAAGAGTTCTGAGGTGGCCTTGAGATCAAGCCTTGGACTGAAGAAAACAACCACAGTTCCCAGGCTCAGAAGATCAATAAAACAGCTCCAGGGATAAAGCCCTGCCAGAGACCAACACTAGGATCCTTTTGCACAGAGTGCAAGGAAATGGTGTTGGTGCACAGCTCAGATGGATGCTGTTACTTCAAAACCAAGCTCTAAGCCTCACCTCATCTGCTATGCAAAGTACAGTGGCAGCTACACTGATTGACAGTATTCCTTTGAAGAAACAAACTTCATTTGGCAATCACATCACCCATGGTGTCAGTGGCATGAGCATTAATTTAAATGAGGCACTATACAGGCAAATATTACTTTTGAGGGGATAAAAGTAGAACAGCCTTGAATCAATGAAAGAGGGAAAAACATTCCTAAGTTTACACTCAGACATTACCTATCATCTTGCTATCAACCCTCGCAATAATTAGTAATGATACCACTGCAAGATTAGATTATAATATTAATCTCAGTTAACAACCTTTCTAATTTCTCAAATCCTACTTGTTTATTTTGGAAATTATGGAGGAATAATTTTGCTAGTTCTGGTCAAGTATGCAAATGTTTTTAAAAAAGTATTTCACCAACATATTTACAACTTCGGAGACCAAAGGGGACATTTGCAAGTCACCTGTTAATCAAGTACTAGCATTACCCCGTGGTTTTAGAATTACATCCTAGTAAGTCATCACTAGAAATGCAAGAAAAGTCAATTCTTAGATTTTTATCAACTTCAGGCATAAACAACTACTCTTAAAGAAAGGGACTAAAGCAGTCAGAGCCAGACTGAGCCAACCTGACAGTCAGGCAGCAGTAAAAGTGTCCTGGTAACAGCCTGAACTAGGTTCAGGCAAGCCTAGATTCAGCCTAAGTTCAAGAGTATCCTGGTGATGGATGAACATCACTGGCTTGACTTTCTACCCTAAAATCAAAACTAATTTATAAAAAGAACAGTGTTTTGATCCCCAACTCTCTAAACTAGCAACAAGACTCCCAACACTGATTACAAAAATAGGAATCACACAGACAAATCTGTCAGTATCACAACCAGCACTCCCAGAGGTGCTGGCTTCTGCTGCTTGCACAACTGTGGTTTACCTCTTCATCCAAGGCAGTGTTGCTGCAGAATTCCAGCAGAAGGAGAGAAGAGAGCTCAGAGCATGATTACAGATGCAAAAGACTGCATACCTCCATCCTGGCTCCACTTCTTCAGGCAGAACAAGTGTCCATGAAAGGTCTTCAGTTACTGCAAATGTATTTTCCGAGCTTGTGAAAAGATGCAAGTTTGTGAGAGTTTACAATGTAGAACCTCAGGGTGAGAGTTGGAAAGAAACAAACTGTTAAATAAAAACATGATTTTCACAGTCGCAATACACACCTGGGAATTTTTGGGCTGCTAGCTTAATAGAGATCTGAGAGTTCAGTGTTTCCAGACAAAGGAGGGAATGGGCTAGCTTGGCTGACCTCAAACGCAGGGAAGAAAACAAACAAAAAAAAAAATACGTTGGTGACTGTGGCAGGGTAAAGAAGTTGTTACGAATAGGAGAAACAAAGGGAGCAAAGAAATAAATACTGGCATTTAGTTTCTTCCATTGTACCAGGCCTTGACTTTTCTTATTTTGAAAATAAAAAGAAGCAGGTGCTCTTGACCTTTATTTCCTGCATCCCTCTTTGCTGTCTGCAAAAATAATTGCTATTTCCAGCATCTGTCTTAGGAAACCAGGAAGGGCCTTATTCTAAGAAAGACATAGTGGAGAAAGAAGTAGTATTCTTGTACATGCAATGTTCAGATGTAGGATTTAGTACATACTGAGTAACGCTTGAGCAGATTTGAGCATATAAATAGTAAAAAATAGGAGTTATTTCATTCCCCACACATTTAAGTTAGGCCCTTGCCTTTTCTGTGTGTTTTGGCTTTTTTCTCCCTGCCACAAAAACTACACCACCATGGGGCAATGTGTGGTAAGGTCTCACCCCTTCTCTCCCACTGGGCTGAAACATACATATTTGGCTACTTCTGCTCCTGGGAGAAAAGAAAGGTGGATCTCATGGAAATCCCCAGATTTGGAGTGAGCCACTTCAGCTTCCAAAGTTCCCCCTTGGAGATGGAACAACGTAAAACATGGTTGCCCTATAGAACTACTAGGTGAGTTTTTAGAAACATTGATAAATCCTTATGCATCTTCTTCCCCTCTCCTGAATATGCAGGTAAGTCTTTGCCTCTCCTAGGAATCTCCCTTTGTTCCTTTCCATGCCATACAAGGTTTCTGTGCTTGTAATATACATATACATCAGTCTAATTTGTGTGAAATTCGATCATTTGTTGTCTCTTACTGTCTCTAAGAGCCGCAGTATAAACAGAGGACAATAAACTTACAAAAACAACAGTGATAAAAAGGATATAGAATAACAGTTCAAGTGACAGATGAAAAGCAAACAGCAAAGGCAGCCCAGTGTCAGAAGAGACCTCCTGAGGTTTTGCAGAGGCAGCACAAATGCATGCGGGAAAGGAGAATTTAGGATCAGAAGGTAGTGTCTGGCAAGCATTGCTTTACATTCAACAATGTGACAATCTGAAAGAAACTTCATTTTAAAGAAAAACTTACACACTGACTTGACAAAGTAGCCTATAAAATCAAGTTTTCTTTTTCTTAAAGAAGTTGCTTGCAGTATGCCTTAAGAGTTTGTAAGAAGTGACTGTGCATCTCATGCAGCCAGACTCCACAGATTGTTGGCTAATAAGAACCACAGCACCATTTAAACCTTCTTATAATTTCTGGTAACTTCCTTCCATCTGCCATCTTTCTTTTAATTTTTCACTTATTGAATACAAGTTTCCAAACAGCATAGACCCAGTCCAGACCTAAAGGATCACTTTAGAAGTGAAATTAGATTTGCTACCAGCAAGACAAGCCACTAGAAGTATTATTTCCAGCGGAAAACAAAATTAGGTAGTCTTTTAAAAATAGAGATGGATAAAGTCCAAATACAAGTCTGTGCAGCTATCTCACAATCAATGTTTTTCAGTAACAGAACAGAGGATAATAGTCTTTTCTGAAGCCTGTTAAAGTGCCTGCAAGTTACTGCAACAGAGGTCATGCTTACACTGAAGCCTAATTCCTCCGACTTTCTTAACAGATGCTCAGAATAACCCAGTGTACATCAATTTAAGTAATTCAAATCCAAATAATCCATTTCAAACCAGCTGTAGCAACAAGGTTTCTGCAATGTCAACTTGGCCATCAAGTCTACTGTGAATCCAAACACCTACTTTTCTCTATCTATTTCTGAGTAATAAATACTCAAAACATCACAAACCAGTAGAAGCCAACATATCTCAAAGCCTCTACATGAAGCAAAGCAACATAATTTCAATTACCTTCTGCAGTCAGTATAAGGTATTTGAATTGACTCTTTGCAATACCAAAAGCACCCTCCATAACTCCCTACACATGTTAATGAACGTATCCAAGGTTCACCCTCACCCTGGCTCTAGGGATACGATTGTATTTTGAGGAGTCTTACGTGACAGGAAGCCAGGGTTTTACAGCGATGTTACAACAGATTTGCTTTGGACATGCCTAAGAAAAAAATGAGACAAACCAACCAAACAACAAATAACAACCCAATCCCAACAAATCCAAGCCAAAATAAAAATTTAGACAGATATTAAGACTGTACAATTAATTGCAGAAGTAAAATGGAAACACTTTGAAAGCACGCTTCACTTTGTTGCTTCATACATACAGTACTGGTTTTTGGTCAGATTATAAACACGGTATTAATAAAGATAAGCAAATTTCTAGCTTAGTATTAAGCATTTAGGCTTTTGAAATACAAATCTTCTGAAGGATAATTTTCAATTCTTCACGATATGACATGCAATCAAAATTAACTCTATGTATTTCCACCCATCATTTTAAAGAATGCTTTAATGCTAGCACACTTGGAATCAAAGCCTTTCATTAAATACAGGAAGAGGTAACACAAGAGTTTTGCAGATGGGTTTTACAGCTTCTTTCTAGGCTCAGAAGTTTTGATTAAAGACAATTTGTGAAACAAAGTACCACATGTAGCTGGTGGGAAAAGCATAGCGATAATTTAAATAGTTGTCAATATGTTCATCTTTGAGTATTGCCAAATTTTCAAAAGCCTAGTTCTTCCAAATTATACTATTCATATTTGAATATTACATGCATGCATTAAAATTTTGCTTTGAAATGCATTTTGACCAATGTTTCAAATCACAGATTGCAAGGTATTGTAAATGCTGACTTGGTCAGCATTTTTCTACATTTTCTTGGTAATAACTTTGAAAAGAAGATTCAGGTCTTGAACTTTGGTCTCGAATATATGAAACATATACAGTTTAGAAATCTCTCAAATTCAAAGGTCCTATGTGTTCAATGAAATATTTAGAACGGGTATGAGGTCAAATAACCCAACTATTTCCTTAAAGAACTTTTCTTTCAAAAAAAGTTATTTTTAAAAAGAACCATTACTAAAGGAAAATAGATGACATCAGATTTTACTTTTCTAAGAGCTGTATCAGTTTTTCAACTTCTGTACTAGTATTCATTGTATGCAAGAATAACGCAATTTATATGCAAAATGCAGAAATTAATATATTTTCAGCTGACGCATTTTGCAGGTAAATCAGCATTAAACAAACAAGCTAATGTGTGACAGGCTAGATAAAAGTTGCACCTTATAGAACCAAAGCAGATGTTTTAACTTATAGTTTTAATATAGCAATCAAAGAAAATTCCAAATACTGTACAGTGAAGTGTAGTATAGTACACTATATACTGTTATAATACACTATTGTTACATTACAGATAAAAAAATCAAATATTATTAGTACAGCAATCACAAATAAAACAAACCAAACCTTGCTGGATAACAGCCAGTACAGTGAAGATGGTATAATCTCTATGCTAGTTTATTTTTAATTCAACATGTAAAGCACTTACTTTTTAAAAAGATTTTTTTTCTAAATATATACACTATTTTAATTCCTATTTATACATTTTAAATAGCATTCCCTCCTAAAAGTGCACTCTTTCATTTCTTGGCAATAATCCTCATCAAACGTAAAATAATTCTGAAAATACCACCACTCTTGTTTCAACCTTTTATTGCTCAACCACAGGCATAAGGGCTCAGAGGGAATCCTGCATTCTAAAGATCTTAAGCAACTTGTTCATGAAGCTAAACTGATATCCACAAGCAAAACAAAGAAACCACTCTCTGTTGTGGCTTTTTTTAACAAAAGGATCAAATTCATATTCATATTATTATTATTTTACAAAAGCATGTAGATTCTGATATTTAAAAATAGGAGCCAAATAAATGTAGAGATAACAGTAGCATCTTCTTCAATCATTCACTTTCCATACAACTCAGATTGAGCATCACTCTCCCAACTGTAAACATACCATGAGTTTTGTTATCTGGCATTTCCAGCGCATTGAAAAAGCAGCACGCAACTCTGCTAACCTTGTGACAGTGACAACAGATTCTACTTTATGAACGATTTTAAGTCAAGTATTTTGGCCTTGCAGGGTTGTTAGCACACAGCCCTGTGGCACTGTGCCCCTGTGACACTGCTAGGGCACTGTAAGAGGCAATCTCTAGCTTGTATTTTGTAGCCAGCACAAGACTAATAAACTATATGGGATTCACAAAGCCAACAATGCACATGGCTGTTTTGTGACTAAAATAGGGAAGACATCCCAAATACATTTGATTTCATTTGAAAATCTGCTATTTATTTTCCCTCGCTGAAATGCAAACAATTCAGAGAAACAGCACTACCAAAAAGTCAACCTTACTAAGCAGCCAGCCATTTGAAGTAGTTAAAGTCTGGCATTTCCCTGGAAAACTGATCTGTTCTCCCATGGTCTCCCATATGCTCATCAGCAATCTAGTTCATTCCCCTTTTTATTTTTGTACTAGGCCTGTATTTTTAGTAATCATCTTTTCTTTGGGTTATACATACTAAGCCATAGTAACATTTAGGATTTTCTAACCATGTGTCTTCTTTGCCATGAGGCGCAGTGTAGGAGATGGTTGGCCTTCAGACAAGAAAAGTAACCAAGGCGGGTACTCAAAACCACAACCTCTTTCCACAAGCAATTTGGTAGCAAGAATTTGGGTTGGTTGCTTTTACTTTTTGAGAAAAGGGCACCCTTCTTGATATTTGAGAAATCCTACTGACACGTCGTCTCACCCACAATGAGCCAAGGTCTTCCCTGCTCTTGTACGCCACCAACATTTTCCTGACTAACAGGGAATTCTAACAAGCACACTGGTGCTCCTTAGACAGGCACACAGATTTGTCTCAACTTACATTTGCACCCACTGCCAGCAGCCAAATGAAACATCTGTTCCAACTTACACTTCAGTGTTCTTTATTTCACTTCTCCTGCACAGTCACACACCTCACTGGCATGTAGATGAAGTTTAGCTTCACTTGAGAGTATCAAAAGCTATTTTATCTGTCTCAAAACCACTGATATTAAATGCATGAAAAAGCTATGTGAGGTAAGAACACTGCGAAGAAATATGCACCATCCTGCCTTGCCTTCCAGAATTCACACCAGTGGCTCTTGTGATTGACACCATTTTACCAGTCCTTTGAGACCATCTTCTTTTAGGAACTGGAGGGTTCTGATCTACACGATTTGAGTGGGCCCGCAATGACATTAATGGTGAGTCAAACAGAGCTATTATCTGTTTTTATGTCTACTTAGACAAGAAGGAAAATGTCAAATTACTGCTGAAATGGGAAGTGTGTCAAAACTAAACCAAGCCTTCCTCTTTACACAGTAAAAGGCACACAAACTCTTGCAGTCTTACCAGAAAGGCATGAAAGAAGTAAGCATTTTTCCTTGAAATAAGGATGATGTGCAATAAATATTTCAATTGATTTCAAACTTAAAATTCCCTCATATACACTGCTCGCTCATTATTTTTCCAGCCAAGGAAGACTTTTTTCCCTAAAGCAAAGGTTAAAACTGTCGAAGCAGTGGTTACCTGGTCTAAAATGCAAGAGATGCAGGGGATTCCTCCCCCTCACCCTCTCCCAATTTAAACTCTTCCCCAGGAACAAGTCACTGCTATACTTTTCTAACACTGTGACAAAGCACAAGCCTCTACTCAACATTTTCTATATAGATGTAGCCTTCAGCTAGACTGATTCACTGGGAGACTAAATGTTTTCAGAAGTCATGGCAGGCTTCCAGCTGCTGCATGTGCATCCTGTTTCTCACTGAATAAGCCTGCCAGTTAATCAGTGCATCAGCAAGGTCAGTTCTGGCAAGCCAATTACTTCATACATTCCAAGTTTTCAAATTGCTAACTTACCAGATAGCAATTTGAGATCTTAACATTTTTCATTTATTTGTGAAAATGTGATACTTATATTTTACCTCTACGTAGTGTACGAAATCATAAAATATTTGTACCATCTACATAAAAAGTTAACCAACAGAGGCATTTTAATTTACTTTGACAAAAGAGAAGGGCTATTCTTTAAGTGACTTGCTTCATTTCAGTTCTACATACAAAAATAAATCCCTCCTCATGGGACATTTTATCATACTAATGCTTAAACTGTTTAAGTGATTAGAAATGTAAAAAGTGAGGAGACTTTCTTGAATACAAACATATACAACACAAACCACATTTGTGAACTGGTAAAAACCTACATGTGCACAAACACAGACTTCAGTATTTAAATGCTCTTAATTCCTTTGAAGCTGTATTAGCATCTTTTCATCCATTCAATGTTATTTTACCATGAGAAGAAGCAACAATAGTGCATTTAAATGACTATGAAGATAGGAAGCAAAGTGCAGTATCAGAAACACATTCCATCCTTAGGGAGCAAGCACAATGGCTGCTTCTTAAAAACTAGCACTACAGGTCTGATGAACACACTACTTAAGTGGATACCAGCTCTATTATCACTGATGCAGGGAAATCTGCATCACAAACTGAAGTGAGGCTGAGAGAGGCAGGTAGTCTTTATAGACACTGAAACAGCATGTATTCCTTGTTCCCACAGAGTAAACAGTGAGCTTCTAAAAGCTCAGTTATCACCAAACACTTTAGGATAATGTGTGTTAGAGAGTCATTTCCTTCCAATAAATTGTTAATGTGTTCTTAAGAGGACAGCTGTTATTTCATTTTTGCCATTTCTAACCAATGCTAGCAATCTAAGTCTTCTAAAAGAAATGGATTTGCCATTGAACATTTGTTCTTACTTGCAATTGCCAACTTACCTCCCGTAACTGTCTCAAAAGTTGCACAACCACCCGACCAGTTTGGCATTTGGGAGGAAATAAAGACATGCTACCAACAGAGCACCAAAATGGTTGTGCTGGCTCAGACAGCCATGCATAACCACACCACATTCAATGTATCTTTATCATATGCTATGGGGCCTTTTTTCTAACTCACCTGCTAACTGACAATAGGAGAACTTAGACTTTAGTTTACTAAAGTTACACTTATTCCAAGATTTCTGAGAGGAGGATATGAATGAAAAATTTGTTAAATTGGAGAAGTGCCAGCACAATGTAATTAAAAGTACTGTATATGCTGCATTATCAAATTGAGCAGAAGTTTAGTTTCAGTTACTTTTTAAGTTTATGTCTAATTTATGTTTATAGTGTATTTTTAATTGGAATTAAGTACTCGAGATAGAATTAACTTTGCCATGTTTCTAGTTTTGCCTGTTCTAGCCCTTCCAGTAACCTTAAGCTAGCATGGTAAGAACTTTGCATGGGCTTAAATCTTAAGACATTTAAGAAATTAAAAATTACAAAGAATTTTCAAGAACCCACATGTACAGCAGATATTCATCTCAGTGCATTTCCTAATAACTAATTTACAGGTAACAGAGCCAGCCTGGGCAGCAGTATGGTAATATTGAAAGCTATTGCCAATCACACGCTTATCATGCACTGAATAAGATGATATAATCTTTGACATACATACAAGATATAATAACTAATCACTTCGTGTGGCCCAGCCAATAAACATTACATTTGAACAGTAATTTCTTCTACCCTTATTAGATTTTAACCTATCAAGAGTGATCCATTGGCTCAGTTGCATTAGTGATTCCTGCATCTTGACTATCCATCTCCTCAAGCTCCTCAACAGAATTTCCCTTTTGTGCTTTAGACCTTGCAGGGAATGTTGTTCCCACAGAATTCACCATGTTACCATCAGTTGATTCAGTATTCAAGTGTTCAATACCACCTGGTGCAGAAAACAATTCGGGTAAGGCAGCCTGAAAGCTCCCAGTTTTAGCAGTTGAACTCACTGGCTCTACTTTTCTTTGAGATACATCAACTGATGCTGACTGCTCTGTATTCTGATCCCGCAAATGTCTATCCATTGAAGCCTGAATAGAAGAGACCATTTCCTGCAACTTTTTTCTCTGTGCCTCAATCAAAGTGGGGTCAAGCTGCCTGCTGTCTCTCATTGTCACAACTCCTGGAGCAATTCGAATAAGCTCACTGTTACCAGAAGCAGCTGTGAATACAGAAGGCTCAATTTTAGCAGAAGGACTGAAGTCCGTTTCTGTGCTATGCTTTCTTAAAAGTGGTGTTTCCCTGGCTCTTTGATCATGTTGTTGACTACTAGATGCAGTTCCTAGGGAATGACCCTTTCCTTGAAATGCAGTTATGTTATGTAGTTGTTCAGATTTCTTTTTCACTACTCCACCACTACCCAGCTTCAGCATTCCATGTGAAGGACTTGCTTCCCTGCTTCTTGAAGTAGCTTCTGCCCGCACTTGACTTAAGGCCTCTTTAACCAGCTCTTCAACATCAGGACCGATCGGGAAGTGCCCGGCAGCATCCACACACAGCTCTAATCTGTCTTCTGCTGCATTGTACACAAAGTTTTTACCAGGCAGATGAGGGAAAGTGCAGTGCTTGCCATCAGCCAAACCTATAACGATAGGAAAAGTTATTCAAAGCGCTAATGTATTTTAAGGCATGCTCTGAACACACAGTAATTACTGTATTTAAATTTACTGAATCAAGTATGCAAAATCAAACACTGAAAGTTGCTACTGTGGGAGAAAAAAATTAGGCTTTTATGCCATATGATAGCAACCACAGTTTGCTGCAAAGATGCTGCTGCATTCTGTGATGACTCTGATGAAGAGACAATCCTGTACCATTCTGAGACAAAATAACTACATCGCTATAACTTGCAATTCCATGCTTGCAGTAATGTAAAACAAGCCAAACCCCATCACTACCACCATCCCACACCCTCCAAAACCACACCATCAAAAATCAAAACCAGAAAACTGACAAAGTGCACATTTCAAAACACTATCTGGAGAAATACTATTTAAGAGCACTCCCATACTAGTTAGAACTATAGTAGGATTTCAGGTTGTGTAACTGCTGCTAAGCCTGAGGAACTTAAAATTTGCTGGTTTGTCTTCTTCTCCGAGAGGAAGTGTTGCTAGATTAACGGAAGTGTTTCAAGCTTACTGTATTTAGTAGTTCTGGAGATTATAACTATTAACCTTTACAAAACCAACATAAGGCATAATATTTTTATCTGCTGTTTGTTTCATCATCCCACTTAAAATTTGACCTGTTAAAACTGAGAGTTCACTAGATAATTTTACATTCTGAAGCTCCTGTGAGTGAAAAATGGACAACATTCATTTTTTAGTTTATCATGATAAAACAGAAAATAACTCTTTCAACTCTGTCTCATACAGGCTGTGGGAAAAGCAGTAAGGTATCACTTCAGTGATGGTGGCTTTCTGTGAGTTAAAAGCTATCTGCAGATGAAAACTTGGCTGCAGCCATTCTCTTCACTTTAGTTCCATCAGCTATGCATGGAGAGCTACAATGAAAACAACAGTTTAAAAGGTGCCAGGAACAGGTAAATTGTTGGGATTTTTGCTCTCACCCTCAAAATGCCTGCAGAAAAGCACCAGAAATTATACAGAAGGGAAGAAACACAACAAGCAAATTCTATTTCTGTGTCATCAAATACAATGCTTTCAAAGTGAGTATTCTCGGCATCAATAAAAAAGGTCATTCAATAATTTGTTAAGTTATTAAACTGTGTTCATACTAATGAACTGACTGACCAATCTCACTCATCCTCCACAGTTTCTGATTCACAAGTGCACAATTGCAGAGAACCTATAAATAAGATTTTATTCTGAGAGCATCAGACACGTATCTCCTTTCTTTACATATCCACGGGAGCCAATAACCAAACAGCCAAAATGCAGAACTAAATTTAACCTCAAACACCCACCTGTCTAACTTAGCCTGAAGAACATATTTTAAGTATATAATTTAGTAGGTCAACTTTCATTTGCAAAAAGAGGGAACTGTAATAGTTCCTATGATTGACCAAAATTTCCTCGGAAACTGTAATCCTGAAATCTCAAAGTAAGATCTTAAACAAGATCTATCAAATCAAATTTCAATTGATTATCAGTACCTACACTTCACAGACAGCTTTGTTCCAAAGATCCAATATGATAGCTGCATTATTACATTACCTACAAGATTACAAATAGGTAAGGAGCTTCTTTAAGTGGAAAGCTGAGTCAGATTTTGCACACTGGAATTGTAAAACTGTGCTAATGCTAAAATGGGAATTGGACCTACCAAGATAGTCTGTATTTGAAATTACTGCGCTTCTTTGTATGCAGGTGCTTTACACTATCATCTCCCACAGCCTTATTTCTTACTCAGTCAGCTGGGAAAAATGGCTTTTAAGTCAGACATTTTCTGTGAGTTGGGTTAAAATTCCTTGGATTCATTTCAGGTTTTCAAGTCTGGCTAGCCATTAATTGGTCAAAAAATGCCCTTTCCATCAGGCATTGTTTAAGCTGATTCACTTTCCACAAACAATTCACCAGTCTTTACTGTACAAGCATAGTAAAACAAGGAAAACTAAAAGGAAACAAATCTGCTTATAAGACAGTTGGATGCTAACTCTATTATCCAGGCTAATAATTCAGTGAGAGGTAGCGGGCATTGAGTATAGCACACATTTCAATTAATTTCCAGAAATAAGTAAGATAACATTGATAAAACTGCCTAAGAAAAAATCAAACAGCAAGAAAGCAGCAAAGGAACCATTATAATAGATGAAACCACAAGAGCTAAACTGTGGATGCAAAGACTTCATCAAGAAAATAAACTTTGAAAGAAAGTAACTCCTTAGTATTTTCTTCTCTAAAGAAATGGTTGCTATTCTTTGTAGGCAGTATTTGTAAAGCCACCTAAAAATCAAATATACTCTACTTGCTTGGTTATTCTGCACAGAACCCAAAATGCAACATTCAGCAATGCAAGAAGGGGATGGATAGCTTTGCTTTTGAACAATAATCTTAGGAATATGAAAAACAAATTTAACCAACCACTTAAATTTAAAACATGCAGTACCCCGTATAAGATATCTACTAAGATGCACACAAGAAAGATAAACTCCTTATCCAGTAAGCGTTTTAAAGTATAACCGGAATAGGTCCTATGATTTTCTTTTTGTTTGATCTTTACAGGAGGAAAAAAGCAACAAAACAAAAAATCAGTTGACTTTTTTTGGTCATATTGTCATTAAAAAAAAATAAAGAGTTGTTTGTACAATTCAGGAAGTGGAAATTTTAGAAAATAAGAGGTTTAAGTTCAATGAAGTAGATTTAGGCAGATTCCCTAGTCTTAGTTGGTCTGAGGGAGCATTAGGAGTTCTCCAATATTTTAAGAATGAAAATTTACCACAGTAATAGAATAATAAAAAAAAAAATTATGCTTACAAGTGACTCAATACCAATTTACAATTTTCAGGATTTGAAAACAGAGGAAGGAAGGAATAAAAACAAAACCAAAAAAATACCTGTTGTTTTCTTCATTATGCTGTAGAATACTCCACCCTGCTGAAACAACTGAGGAAGCCCCTTTGCATAAGACCAAACATCTTCTCCTGTAAAAATCAAACATGATCATTAAAATAAAACAGTTGTATTTTCATATTATAGATAATGGCTGAAAAATGTAACTCTTTAAATCAAAAGCTGAGTCCCCACTCTCTTCTATGTAATTAAGAATTTGAAATTTTATTGCAAATGCACAGAACAGGAGCCCAGGACATTGAGAGACTTTCAAAAAAACATACAGTCTGCAGTCAAATATCCTGTATGTTCTAGGTTCCCAAATTTGATTTGATTCAAGGTACAGCTCCTGGCTCTTTGCCAGGCCCTAAACACAAGTCTCTGTTCCCTTCCTACCTCTGCTTTCAACATTAAACTAGGAAATTACTAACACACTTCCAAAATTGAAGCACATATCCTTGCTCATTAAAACTTGAATTCTATATCCCTACACCTTCTCAAAAATCAGAGCTCAATTTCACAGCTACCTTAATACAGCAGACTTAATACTGCAGCTGAGACACAAACGTCCACCCAGGAAGCTGCGTCTGTACCTTGCTTTTCCTGAGAGTTAGAAACAAAATACCAGCCATGAGGCCCTGGCAGACCTGTATAACCAGCATTTTTCAACAGTGCCAGAAATGGCCTTAAAATGTGACAACTTTAAATGCCATGGAGAGGGAAAAAACCCCAAAAAACCCAGACTACGTAAGGAAAGGAATATAAAGAACAGAAAAATGAACAGAAAAATTGCGTTACAGTGATGGAATATCAGTGACTTAACAGCACCTGCTTGATCAGTTCAGATCTGCATTTTGCCTATACCCCTTTCCTTATGTTGCTAACCACTTACCTGCTTCAGAGAAGTGACATGTGCTGTAGCTGTCTAAGCAGTGCACACAGAAACTACTGATAAATTCCATTCTCCTGATGCAGAAACAACTACTGTGCATACACATTTTCAGAAAAAAATTATTTTTTCCACTTTCCATCAAATACTCATGGAACATATTGAGATATTTTAGATTGAAATTGCCACTTTCTGTAGGGATTGAAATCTCAATAACCACATCTCTCAAATTTCTATTAATATTGGAGAATGTAAATCTTCAACTATAGTTAACTGGATGTACTAACTCGATGGATAGAGATAGCTGGAATGTGAGGCTGTAGAATATAACCCACCAATATGTCTTTGCTTGCTGTTATAAGGAAAATAAAATAAAAGAGCTATTTTTAATAGCTTACACATACTGAATACATGGCACATCTAAATCCCTCCTTGCACTTCTTTACTGTATATCCCACAGGATAAGTGTGACTACTCTCCTGTCCCCCCTGCCTCAGGTGAGAAAATATTTCACCCTCATGACAGCAGCATTATATGCTACATTACACTTGGAAACCCTTCAAGCCACTCTCCAGCTTTTCTGTTTCCATTCCCTGCCAGGCACAGGACTCTGAACGCTCCCCTGCTCATCTGTTCCCCCACAATTGTCACTCACCCCTCCACTTCAGGAATTACTCAAGACCCCATTCTCTTTACAGGTACAGTGCACATTCACCACATTCTATCTTTGGACATTTTAAAGACAGGAGACCGGTATGATCCGATTAATTTTGAAAGCATTCCTTCAAACCATATATGCTCAGGCTTGCTGCATTCATTTGCACATCAAGCTTACAAATTTGGCCTTCACTTACAAAAAGAACATCCAAGTAATAAAGCAACTACTCTTTTTTCTTATTTTCCATGATCTACTGAAGGAAGTCTCCTGTCACTGCTACCTGCATCCTTATTCTCATTTACAATTTGAAATGCACATCCCTCTACACAGTGTCTCCAGAGCATCACTGCAGTGCCTCTTCCAAGTCTTCCTGATGGTTTAAACACTGCCCATCAGAATCAACATAACCATTGCATTGAGAAGTAACAGAATACAGCTGTCAGGCCACAGCCAGCAGGACTCCATAACTAAAGATTCCTTTACTGCTGCATTGAGCAATCTATTATTATTTCGAGGGCTCTCTTTCTTCCACAAGACAACCACAGGACTTTTAGAAGAAGCCCAGTTTTAGACATTACTGACATTTTCCAAGGAAAGATTCCCTATTTGCTGTGGGCATGATTTTTCAAGCCTTGCACAAGGGAAGCATCACTGTTTAGATAGCCTTTTATGCAACAAGAACTACACGCAGGAAAGCATGGAGAGCAGGGCTCGCAATACAAAAGCATCAGCCACTGAAGAAATACAAACTAATGACACTGCTTTGATAGACATCTCCCACTGGAAGATCAGAAAAGCCCACAGTTACAACTGGACTTTCCCAAATCAGAGGAACTAGTATGTGTGACTCAACTAAAACTACATTTGAGGTTTGCACATTTTTGTTGTTAGTTGAGCTTTACCGTTTTGGGTTTGTTTACCATGGCAGCGAGATGTTTATAGGTCACAAGTTAATTTGGATCATCATTTAGTTAGATTAACAACTCCCTCAAGACAGGACATTTATTAAAGAGATTATGTTCTCTGCACTGTTTCTACTCCAGTACACGCTTCCTCAGACCAGACCCCCAACCCCAGAACATTAAGGTATGGTCACAAATCAAGATTGTCCTACCCACAAACGTGCCTTGTTCACTGGTACAAGTTAGCCTGCACCCGCTGTAAGCCCAAGACTGTCACTTCATACAGCAGAGAGAACACACAAAGTGCAACACAAAAAGCTCAATTGATGAACTGTGTTATAGGGAACTACGGCTGGCTTCAAAGCAAGCTGCTTGATTCCAAGAAAATGCTGGTATCAAATAATACATTTAATTTAAACCTGGCTATTTTGATTCCTTGTGCATGGATAAATTCATCAATAAAACCAAACCAATCAAAACAGATTCATATCTGGATTGCATGTAGTCAGAGTGTCTCTGCATGGGTGTAATTAAATCTGGTTTAAAATATTACGTTTTAAATATGTTAATGTAAAATTCCAATTCCTTTAGTAATTTCCCTATAGAATTCTGTGTTTTAAGCTAAACAAAAAAAAAAAAAAAAAAAA
>VYZT01061381.1:19932-34596 GCA_013400735.1 Pomatostomus ruficeps
AAAAGAGAAAGCTTTACAAAAAATCATGCATAATACGTTAAGTGGTCCAGAAATTACAGTATTTCATTTCCCAGGGCTTGTTTTTAAATTAAATAGAGAAAAATTAAAGAACATTATCTAAAATTCTAATAAGTAGCTGAAACCAGAAAAGAAAAATTCTAGTAGCTGAAATAAGAAAGAAATATTTCAGCCTACAGGAAACTCTGTATGGAAAAAAAAATCTTTTAAGCACGCAGAATGAATAATCATGGATGTTTGAAGACACACTTCCACTATGGGCACTGGGGAAAAGAAAAGTGTGTCTGGCCCTGTGAGCTATCTCAACAGCATCTCCCCTCTACACATTCTAATCTCACTGTATTACATGAATGTTTTTAGCAGAACAAAGTTACAAAGCTGGCTCTCAGACTTTTGCAGCAGTTTTAGCAGTACAGAAATGTTGTTGAGAAAAACTAAGGCTTCTTGTCCCAACAAGGCTGAATATGCCACCTTGAGGAATTGCCACTCTTAAGAAAGTGCAAGGACTTAGGAAGTTTGTTAATCCATTCAAAAATCACAATTGTGAACAGCCTAGTAACTAGATTTTTCCCACAAGTACTGCTAAAGGAAAATGAAGATCCAATGAGAAAAGTGATGATATAATAATAGCATCTTATTCAGCAGCTGCATAAAGTTTTATAACTGGTTGGTTTATCACTTGCTGCTGCTTTTACTTCTATTAGTAATGCACAATGGATGCAGCGAGAGAAGGGTGAGGTAAATTCTATTCTAACCTGTGCCCTTAATGCAGAATCTAACCGTAGTAATGGCAAAGACAAAAAGTCATTATTGCATATAAGATCAGCTCACGGTTTATGGATAAGCACCTGTAAAATGATGACACACCTTAATGGTGAAGTAACCAAGAGATTTTTAAAGCATGCCAAAGTTTTTGGAAGCCAATAATGATACTTTCAGCAGTATTTCCTGCAAACAGGAAAGCATTAAGACAACTTTTAAACCTATTTTCCTGCACTTTGAAAGTGGGATGTAAATGTCAGTGTGACGAGGTGAAGAGTGATTCAGCACACTATCTTGTAAAAGACACAGGAGTAAACAATCATGCCTGGTAAAGAATCAAAGTTCTGTTTCATGAACTTCTGACATACCACTCTGTGATTATGTAATTGTTTCGTTTCTGAAATATCACATGCTTTAGCCACACCAAATCCCTCCAGCAAAAGAGAAGGCTCCCACAAAAAAACCAAACCTGTAAACATGACTATTCAACTGGTTCATCGAGCTGAATGTATGATAATTACAGTTCTACTTCCTGCCAGAAAGCAGTAAGAACTGTGAAACCTGATGAACAAAATACACAAATGGGAGTCCAAGTCTCCTGAGTTCAAAACGGAAAATAAGAAACACACGCACCTGAGAAAAGTCCTTTTGTCTTGAATTATTAACAGTCAGATTTACATGACTGATAATTTTTAAGCATAGCTTTGCAACCCTATGTCCAACCTATGGAATTCAGATCCATGATTAGATTCTTTCAGTTTCTCCTCTGCTTATATTCTGAAATAATACTTTTCTCAGGTCTTTAAAAAGACCAGATCTTCACTTAAAATTAACAGACTACCTTAAAAGAAAATGTCAAGTTAATTTGCTTAAACCAAGATAACTCCCTGTGGGGCCAAATGTCAGGATTTCATCCTACTAAAAAGGTGCAAATTTGTCTCTCAGACTTCCAATGAACAGACACTCAACATCCCCTTCTCACCTCTGCTCTAAATTTATTTCCTGAAACCTGTAGGAAAAGAAAGTGTGTGTAGCTTTCACACAAAAACTTCAGATGTGTGCCTAATGAGAGGCAGGAAAAACAAATAGGGAGACAGGACAGCAGAGGCAATGCAATCACTTCTAAACAGTAATTTTTAAAAGAGGACTTTATAGCAAAGAAAGAACAAGTATATGTAAGTATCTTATATACCTCATACACGTATTTCTAAAAGTCACTGACTTCTTCTAATAAAGGAATTAACCTGATTAACCACGATTTAAGAAAAAAGAAAATGTGTATGTAACTACAGTTTGCAAAATGTTATCTTCTACTTAGAAACACAATTTTGAAGATTAACACCAAGTCAGCCTTACCCATGAGCGTTGCCAGAAGACAGAGCGAATACATCTCCTTGTCGACTTGCTCTTGCAGATCCTTCGATGAGATCTTACTGGTCACAGCAACATCATCATGCTTCACAGCATGGGCTGAGTGCGCTGAGGCAGCCTGCCTGCCTTCCTCCTTGCCCTTCAGGATTTCTATGGCAATCCTGTCACCGTGCTGCAGAGGAACAGGCTCGTTTTCCATGCCTTCTTTGGGAGGCAGAAGCTCTTTCGGAGGAAAGCCGTAGCGAATACATTGCAAATATGGGGGAATATTAAATTCTCTTGCTATGCCTTCCTGGAGTTCCAAGAAGGTGGTAGTGCACTTCAAGGTAAGCATTGACTGCCTCCCATCATTGGTGGTTATTCGAATTTTCTTTTCTTTTGCAGATGTTGGAGAATACGGGGTTTTGGTTGGTGTAGCAGGTGCGGACGAAGGCCCCTCACGAACAGCCCCAGGAGAAGCAGTCCTGGGTTGCCCTTTAGGCTCCTGTTTCAGTTTTTCACTTTTCCGTTTCTGCATTACGGAAGCCTGGTCCGCAATGTTCTGCTGGATAGTTCTTTCAGCTTTGCTCATATTCAGCTCCTCCTTGTGCAAAGTTTTAGTCTTCTGTCCAGTCAAAATTATTTTGGTTGGAAGTTGCGACTCTAACTCTTGTCCTTGCTGTACATCATCAGCTCTTTGGGCGTGAGCACCATCGATATTTACAGGGGTATAATCATCAGGGTTCTTTTTGGCAGTTTGGTGCAGTATTGTGTTGACAACTTTCTGAACAAGAATCTCGCTACCAAATTCACCAGGGAAGTGCTTGGTAACAAGTTTCATGGCAACATCATATACATTGCTGTTCAAAGAGGTGTCACTTTCATACTGGAACCAGTAGACAGTCTCTCTCACCACTCTTCCACCCCACTCTAGAGTTATAGGAAAAGCTTCAGGCAGATTGTCATATTCTTTACCTTCCCAGTAGTGCTTGAATCCACAGCCACATTTGCCACCTGTAGACCTAGTATTAGTTCTGTCTCCATCAATATACAAAACAGACCCATCTTCTCTGACACGACGCATTAAGTTACCGTGGCACCAGTTACAAACAGTCAAATTACTCAGGCCATAGTCTGGTACCAGCACATCCTTCACAGGGTTGTAAGAACACACCAAACTGTTCAGGGGAAAACTGTAATTTTTGTCAGGCCTTAGCTGGCCGTGGGTACTTTTTGCCAGGTTATACAGCTTCCCCCCAGGGGCCAGCCACTCTGGGGGAACGTGATGCTCTGAAAGAGCCCCGCAGATGAGGCACCTGTGAAGACGGTTGTCCATCACTGCTTTTTTGGCAGCTGCAGTGACCTCTTCAGGCTGAACCCCTATTACACCAGTCCTTCTGTAGAAATACTGATGCACATCAGCTACAAGACTGGGGTGGATACCATGTTTACTCATGAAAACCTCCTCCATCGCAGCAACAAGCCTCATCAAGTACTTATCCTGCAAACTTCTGTCTCCTCCAATAATACAACCACCATCCTCTTCTAACATGATGTACTTTTTGATGAGGTCTTGAGGAACTCCCCAGGCTTTAGGAAGTAGCTTTCTAGGCAGCTTAGGTAAAGCAGCACCTTTTATTCCAACCAGAGGAATATAATGGTTACGCCCTGAGCTACTCCACGCAATACAGATTGGCTTGTTCAACATGCCATCTTTTCCCATGCATTTTTCCAGAGGTATGAGACCAGGGAGGAACGTTGCTGAATAATCTCCAGAGCTTCGCATTCCACTCAAGGAGTCTAACAGGATGATAGGCCGGTGAAGCACGTTGGCCAGACCAAAGATGTGAATATTCCTAAGGCCCATTGGCACACCTTCTGGAGGAACAAACAAAGGGTCACATTCATTGATAATATCCTCCCACTCTGCAGCATCAATAAAGTCATGGAAAAGCGCCTTGTAGTGGCTTAGATTCTCCTCAAAATGCTTCTTTAGATTCTCTCGGAGAGCATGCCAGAACAGTTCCCTGCCAACAAGTGCTCGTGAGACTGCGTGGACAAGGCAGTGGCCATCTCCATCCACGTGGACAGGAATGAGGCACTCTTGACTGTTGTTGGCCTTCTTGATGTCCTCCAGGGTGTCGTGCAGGTAGATGAGGCTGCCGGAGCGGTCCTTCCCATAACCCATGGTTTCGACGTGCTCTGGCTCGATGAGGAAGGCGCGATCGCCCAGGAGGGAGCAGTCAAAGATGTCTCCCTGGTTCATCTCCGTGAGGAGCTTGGCTTTGCCAGTCTGCTTGTCCATCCCATAGCGGGCCAGGATGGGGGCCAGCAGCTTGCAGTGGTAGTTGGAGAGGCCATTGACTTTGACGAGCTCAGTGCTCCTGCGGGGCGGGCCGGCGCCGCTGACGCCCAGCAGCGCATTCCGCAGCAGGTTGTGCAGCACCAGGTCGGGGTCCGTCACCTCCTCCACGGCCAGCAGCTGCCGCTGCTCGTGGCGCCGCCCGCAGTCCGTGCACTCGATGCTGCCGCTGCCCTGCGGCCCGTGCGCCGGGAAGAACAGCCGCGCCTGGCATTTGGGATCGGGGCAGGTGCCCGAGAAGATGCGCCGGTCTCGCTTCTTGGAGGCGGACGGAGGCGGCGGCTGCGGCTGAGGGGACGGCGGCGGCGGCTGCTGGGGCTGGGACATCGCTCCGCTCCGCCCGGGCTTCACCCGCACCCGCACTCCTCCGCCGCCCTCACAGGCGCATCCCCTGCGCGCCGGACAACGACCGCCGCCTCTCAGACGCCGCCGGTGCCGGTGCCGCCCGTGCGGTANCGCCGCAGGGGCGGACGGGAGCGGTAGTTTCACCCGCGGCTGAGGCCCGGCGTAGGGAAGGGAGCTGCGTGCCCAGTGAAGACTACAGGGACCGCGATGTCATGCGGCGGAGAGAGGGCGGGCGGAGGAGGGGCGAGCACCGGCGGGGTTGCTGGGAAGTGTAGTCCGCGGGCGGGTGGGCCGGGAGGGACGCGCAGAGCTCTCGGCGGCGCTTGTTGCGCTTCCTGCGGGAGCGCTGGGGGTGCGAGTAGGGTCTGAGGTGACACACCACATGTACATTCTTGCTCTGTCCCGCTCGGGTATTGGTCTGAGGTGACACGCCATATGTATACTCCCCCTCTGTGCCCCTCGGGTGCTGGTTTGAGGCGGCAGTGTACGTATATCCGTCCTCTGCCCTCCTCGGAGGCGGGTCTGAGGTGACACCCCGTGTGTACATCCCTCCTCTACCCCCTCGCGCCCCGGCCGCTCACGCCTCGCAGGAGCACCGAGGCGAGGCTCCCTCCCGTGTCACCTGGCCCCCCGGACAGGCTCCGGGAGCGGGAGGCTGCTCAGCTCCAACAGGTTGCTGCCAGCAAAGGGTTGACAGAAAGGGACAGGGCGGGGGCCGGCCCCCGTCTTCCCCTCAGCAGTGCCCTAAGGGGGGATCTGAGGGCCTGGGGGAGGCCCCGAGGGCTTCCTGGGCACGGAGGTTTCCAAAAGCACGGCAAGCAGCGTGTCCTGCCAGGCAGCGGCCCCCGCCAGACAGCATTCCCTGCAGGCGCGGGCACACGGGCTCTGACCCCAGCCTCTGCCGCGACGGCCACCGCAGCCAGGCCCGGGCGTCGGCGGCCGGGCTGCGCCTGTCCTTGGAGCTCGTCGGGGTTTCTGGAGCTCAGCGCACCCTCGCTGGGGTTTCGATTGCCGAGAAGCCGCGCCAGGCTGCCCGTCCGGGGAGTGAGCTATCTGAGCGGAGGTGTTTCCCGGCTGCCGGCTGCTGATAGCGGCAAAACAAGGCTCGAGGAGACGCGAGAGCAAGCTGTTAACACGAGTGATCCCTCCAGCTGGTGCTACGTAAGGAGATAATGAGGGATCGGAGCTGGCGCTTACGTTATCTCCAATGGCCGTCTGAAATGATAGTTTTGCCAAAACGAAATAGAATAATGTTCACGACTTCCAACCTAATTACAGTGGGCTGGCAACGTATTCATGTGGAGGACTCAAGGAGAGATACTGTCAGCAGACGGGGGAGTTAAGCTCTCTGAAAGCTATTCCAGATAGAGATTTATCCTTAAATTAGGGAAAACAAAAGCTGAATATCAGAGGACAGGGTGGAACTACATAGGGTATTGCCAAGTACCGGTGACCTACCCCTATAAACACAAGGGCAAAAAAAAAATGACCAGTTCCTCCCTCCTCCATCACCCTTGTTCTACCAAACACCTAGAATGCACATCCCAAGGCCATACCTATTCTATAGTCATTCAAATGATCTAAAATTACAATAAAAATCATAGAGATTGTATCATAGAGATAGTATTGTGCTTGTACTTTCCAATACAAAGGGCATGTTTCATTTTCATTAATCCACAAAAAGTAATTTATGCATCTGCCATTTAAATTATAAAGAGTCAGATGATTAATACATACAGAAAGCCTGCTTTATCACAGGCTTAGGGAAAAAAATGGCTCTGGGCCTGGCCCTGTGACAGACTGAGCACTGCCACCTTCCAGTGACAGCAGCTGAGCTGTGCATGCTCATTCCCTTTCAGTTTCAGTAATTTGTCAAGCAGAGAAAATATGTGTGTGTGTGTGTGTGTGTGTGTGTGTGTATGAGAATGTATGCATTCCACAACATAATCTTTTATCTGATCTTTTAAAATATGTGGCAAGTTTGAAGAGGAAAAGATGAAAATTATGAGACAGATTTTCATTCTTGCCTGCTACTGATACTTTTTCATGTGTATGACAGTAAGGTAGCAGCATCACCAGCTCCACAATCCTGCCAATGTGCCTTGTACTTGGGGATAAATCAGCAGTCTGTGCCCATTCACTCCTTAGTCTCCCCTTCATAAGTAGCGGGAATGCAGTAAAAATGCAAATAGGGAAGCCTCTGTCCTCTGTGAAACTGTATTGCCGCTACTGAGAATGGGCACCATTCAGGGCATCAGCCGGTGACAATCCTGTGCTAACCCAGCCTGCATTTTGAAGAAATGTCAAAGAATTTTTCCGTAACATCGCTGGCCTCTGGAGCAATCCAATTTTTCACATATGGGAAATAAACACTTCTGTTATTGTTTAATAGTACTTTGTAGTCAATAATAGGGAGCACTCCAGTGAAATAATTCACTTGTGCTGTCAAAGCCAATGGAACTTATGATGTTTTGTTTACTTCTCCGACCAGATGCTTTTATGAAGGCACTCTGACTGTAAAGTCAAAAACATTTCTCCTTTCTATTCCTTACATTAATTTCACTGATAAATTATATTCAATAGAGGAATCTATCTTTTATGGTGGCTTGACCCTAATTAACATGGATGTTTTTGATGAATGACATTTGTAAGTTTTCCAGCTATATGCAGACTTATGATCATGATTGATTGCCCAAGCAATTTCTGCAACAATAAACTTTCATTACAGAATCTTTGATAAAAATCACATTTCTCTGGCAAACTAATAATTTATGCAAATTTAATGCATCTTTATTTACAAGCTTTATACACTGTATCTGGCAAACAGGATAAGGAAGTTCTGTGTTGTATCACTGAATACAGATTACACAAGTAACTAAATCTTTAAGCAGTCTTAAAGGAAAATTCAGGAAATACAGTGTTTGCCTTGTTAGTAAGTACCCTGCAAAGTGTAGCAATGAGTCCTACCAGAGATCACAGCAAGAGCCATGCTATTTTCACAGGCAAACAACAACATCACAGTCGAAAAAGTAGGATTGAAGATCACACCGATTACAAAGTTAAATCTATTTGTAATGGGTCGGAAGAGTGATTAATTGTCAGCAACAGGACATACCTGAACCCGTGCCACTTTGTTGATGAGAACCAAGCACTGACAGTCAAAATACCAAGCATTCACTCCAGGCCCAGGATGGAAGATGTAAAAAATTCAGTTTGATCTTCACCCAGTGCTATTCCCTCTCTTCTTTGTCATTTACCCTCAGGAAATGGGTCATTCCCAGGTCAAAGCAATTATTTTTCAGAGGCACTTGTTTCTTTGGAAGAGCAACAACAGAAGTTTCCAGCTAAACAGAAACAAAAGGCTTGTGCAGCACGCCAAAGAACAGATCATGATAAACTAGAAGATGGTCTATGTTGTCAAGAAGTGAAAGTTATTATCAGCCTCCAGCTATGCCTCAGCATGCTCTTCTAGTGTTTTCTTCATTGAAACCCTTGCAGAGCTGATCCTGCCTAGCCTGCAAGTCAAGAAGTTTAGCCTGACCTGGCCCTGGAAGCTCTCTACATTTACACTCGAGAAAAGAAGAGAGAGAAAACAAAAGTGTGAGCTAGAGGGAAGATGGCAATATCACCATACCCCACAATGAGTGCAACATTTTTCTATTTAGATGTGACACCCTAGCATCTGAAAAGCATATGTGGACCCACAACTGGATAGTACTTAAAATATCATAAGTTCTATTAGTAGTACCAGCTGCAAGGAGTCAACAACAGCATGTGCTCCCGTGCACAGAGCAGCTTCGAGTGTTGTGTGGCCTCTTTACTTCTTTCTCCTCTTAAGCCAATTTGCTCTTCCAGACTGCTGCTGAACTACATATCTTGTTTTGCCCATTACTTAAGCAGTTGTTGTTAAAAGCCCAAGCACTCATCACCATGCTACCTGTGGTATTCCAGAAGGTGTTGGTCACAGGCCTCCTCATCTCCTGGTGCTCAGAGGCAACGTGCAGGCCAGCAGTGTCCTGGAAGGATAGGAATGTCCACTGAGCAACTTCCGCTTTCATGAACCCTTGGGTTAATTAATAGTTAATCAATGGCAGTTAAAAAACAGCACCTGGGGACCTGGACTGGTAACTCTTGTCCTGGATACATCCAACTGAATAACTTCCATATCCCTCTTCTACTGCCTTCCAATGAGCTCCAAAATTAAAAAATGTTTTCCTTCAGTGCTTTCAAAGAGTCAGAGCTTGAACTGCTGCCATTGCACCAGGTTCAGCAATTCACACCACTATTAGATGCTCTCTGCTAACAATAATGTCATTCCTACATGAGACCAAATTTGGGCTGCTCAAAATGTGGAAATGTGTGTTAGCAAAACATGAATGCATTAGGAAAATAATATGAAAAGTGAAATACTGGGCAGAGGTTCCAGTACTAATTACAACCATTCAAATAACCTGCTCAAAGGCTTTGCTGCAGCAAAATCAATGTTCCCAATGGTGGTTCAGGTACAGCCCTGTCCAGTAAGAACAGCTCTACAGCTGACTGTCATGCTGGATCAGTCTCAGCATCCAAGAAAAGCTGCTCAACACTGGTTTGGGTTTGTTTACCTATGCTTTCCTTTTATTTCTTGACTCAAAATCTGGTTCTGAGGCCCTAGCTTGAAAGCATTTCAAACTGATTTCACATGCAAAGTTAAGGTTCCACATTTTTTTACTCTGAATATCGCTTTGTGAATTGATGTCAGCACAACCAGCAAACAAAATTGATTCATCAGGACTGCCAGTGTTCAGGAACTATCAATAGAAAATCAATCTTTTGGGCAGTAGACCGTTATAAAAAAGGAGAATGTAAGTATTATTAGCTTAGATGTGTAACCTGATTATATGGAAGCCTCAATGGCAATTACTGTGAATATTTATCTGCTTTCCATAGTGCTCTGTCAAATACAAATTGAACTAATGGTACAATCCCATTACACTAAAAGATAAATGCCTCAAAATAAAATAGGTTGAGCAACTAACACACTCACTGCCCTATTGATTTGTATGTTCACAGTGTATGCAGTCACTAATCTCATCAGCTGTTAAGGGTTTACTTAAATCTGTATGACAATCACATGTATTTAAGTGTCCCGATTAACTGTCTGGTCCGAAGTGAAATTCTCTCTGGAAATACCCAGTTTGAAGAATGAACAGCATTTCCAGTACAGAAGAATTGCCAAGTCACAGATATAAATGGGGGACCAAGACATCAAATGCTTTTTACAGAGAGCACATAGCAGTGATGCCTGGCTTGCGATTATGTTTCAAATATGGAAGTATTTTACAGGTTGAGGGCCTGTGTTTTTCAGAGTTGAAGACATAGGAGAGAACCTGATACACAAAGACAAAATGGTGGGAGTGGATCAACAGGCTGAAAAAAAGGAAAAACAAAGCCACTCTCTCCTTAGATTTTTCTCCTGAGGGTTCTTAAACTAGATGTTATAACACTTCAAATTTAAACTAGATGAACAAGTGGTTTGCTGCCCTGTCCTTTGGCAACTGAGCTGAGCATAATACCGCCCCCCTTCCAACATGCACTAACAACCTTACCACCAGTAGCCAGATGTTCTAATAGTTCCTAGTTTTCTGATATCTCAGAAGGTTCTTGGTCCTTTATAAACCTATAAAGGTCTAAACTACAGCTCTTGTGTTCATGAATTCATTGCAGTTCACCGACAATCTTCCAGTAAGTGGGATCTTCTACCACACTTCCTTGTCTTGGATGTGATTTCTAGGTATTGAAATAAGTGAAAAGGAGGTTTGCAAAACCAAAGAAACAGGTGCCTACTACTGGGCAGGAATTTCTTTGAAAAGTGACTTTTTCTTGCATCTGATGTAAAACAACTATGGTCACAATGAAGATCTACTGATGCCTTGGAGCTAAAACAGAGGCTAGACAAAATTAAGTGAATAAAATGGGTATTTATTGAAGGGCCTTCAATAGGTACACCTCGGGCAGTCAAAGCCCTCTTCAGGAGAGGCGACACCCAAGATGGACGACCAGTCATGAGTTTTCTACACTTTTATAAGTTTTGATCAATTTACATATCAGGGTTAATCCTCCAATTACAGCTTCAGGTAATGAAGTAATTTAGCCCAAGTTTGCTCTCCCCCCCTCTGTTGTGTACATCTCTGAGGCAGTAAGGTGTCCTTGAGTCCAAGCCTAGAGAGGACTTGATATGTCTAACCAGGATGTGAGAACAGGAGCTAAAAGACTATATGGAGCTTTAGAGTTACACTAAAGTAGTACAGGATCTGAAAAATATAAAAGCTAAATCCTATGGCATCAGTACCATCTGTTAAAAAATACTTTTTTAAAGTAAAATCTTCTTTTGTCTTTGAGAAGTGTTTTCCCATTATAAACTCATTGGCTTCTATCATGGAAAATGCATAAAGTGACTTTCAATTAACTCTTGTCCTTCACTAATTTTGCCAGGAAAAAACCCCCCAAAAACCAAAACCAACCAAACAAAAAAAGCGAAACCAAAACAGAAATCCCACCAAATTGCCCCGGGACCTTTGCCATTTCTGGTCTATATAGCTTATTTCCATAAAACTGTGGATGGTATTTACCTCTTTCCGTACAACACTGGTAGTCCGAATCCAAAGCCACACGCCAAGAATCGTGTGGGAGGGACCGTGCCTTCCCCTGCGCTGTTCTGCTGCGCTCGGCTCTGGCAGCAGGTGTCAGCAGAAGCTCACCGAGGGAAGCTTCCAGTCACCCTGGGAAGTGCCGCGCTGTGCGGATGGATGATACATCACTGCTGTAAGGCACCACTACTTTGTCACTCTACTGCCTTTTATGTGACTAACCAAATAGCGAAAACCAGCGGGTCCAGCTGCTGAGCGTCCTACACGATTGTGCACCACAGCAGATAAGCAGGACGAGCCTTGCTTATGCACTTATATTTCAATTGCATCCAAGCATGTTAGGGTGGTTCACAAGACAGATGCTGGTCTTGAAGAACATTTCGTGCTGGAGAAAGACAGGACACCGTGATTTGCACATTGAGAACATGATTGCCTGTTCTGAAGTCTGGAACTCATCAGGCGACTGGATCAAGAAACTGCAGAGGAAAGATCCTCCTTATGGTATGACTTTAGAGCACTGCACAAGGATGATTCAGGGGATAAAATTTCAAGGGGAGGTTTTCAAATAAAATCATGCTAAGGTCAAGCTCACTACTCAAATTAAGAGCTATCTGCAGGTACAGGAGAAAGCTCAAGCTCAAGTAGAAAGTTTGAGAGAAACTCTGTTGATACAGAATATGTCAGGCATCCTATAGGGAAGGCTTTTCAGACTTGAATCTGAGCAAATCTAGATGAGTAAACTAAAGTATCAAACAAGTTGCACAGCTTGATGAAATAACAATAGAGTGAAAGAAAGACAATTTTAATACAGCATCTTTGGAATTCTCCATATTTCTAGGTAATACTGTGTGTGAAGGAAGTAAAAATCAAAAATCATTTGTAAAAAATCTGAACTTATGTCTTCCCAAACCGTCCTGATCCAAGGAATAGTAAAGTGTAGAAAAATCACTTTGGTTAAACAATGACCTTGACCCCAAAACTAAAAAAAAACCATGGCAAAAAAAGCCCACTAAATCCAATTACCAATCAGAAAGCAGAACGGGGAAAAAAGTTTCCAATGATGCCAAAGCAGAAAGTAAGATGTAATTAAGGGGATATAAGGAGAACACTGCAAGCACATTATTTCTTTTAGGAATGGTTGACAATGCCAGTCCAATATGGTCACCTATTTTCTCTCACTGGGGGCAGAGCACATACAGGAGAAGAAGTGGTAACTGTCTGATCTTGGCATTCATGAGTTTTGGTATCCTCTCACATTACACTTTACAATCAAGCTGGCAGAAAATGTACTGATCTGATACTGCTGTGCTAGATGGAAAAGCCATGGTTATAGCAAACTTATGTAACCATGGCATATGCAGAGCAGCTGGTCACTACCAAACTGTAAAAGCATTTCAAAATGAGGTTATGCAGGCATCTGTCCTCAGTCTGTTCATTAATTACATGCAAGATTATACTTATCAAACCTGTGGGAAACACCGAGCTGGAAAGAGTTGCAAGCACTTTGAGGGAGAAATGTATAGTTCGAAGTGCTCTTGACAAGCTAGTGAAATACATAGGATTAGAAATCAGCATATATAATATTTTATTCTCACTTATAATCACAAGATAAAGGAGTACATTTATTGGAAACATTTTTCTGAAAGGATCAGGGCATACAGTGAATAGTGAATCACAAACTGATTGTGAGTCAGCCACATAATATTGTTATGAAAAAGCAAAGCCTTTTAAGGGATTCAGAGAATGAGTGTCACAGGGATACCAAAGGATCAACATGGCAACTTGCAGTGAGCAGTGAGTGTTAGTACCTTCTTTCAAGAAATGTGAGAACCAACAGGGAAAAGTCCAAGCTAAATGAACAAAAAATTAATCATGATCTAGAAAATAAAAGGTTGAGAGAAAGAATGGATGTCCTCATGTAAGCATGCAAGAGCTAGGTAACTGAAGCAGGTAACACACATACTGGAACTAGGAGTCAAGGTCTCAATAAAGAATCGTGATACAGAAATTGAGAAAATGAGGAAACTATGTTTGAGATAATATGGCTTCATGAAAAATAGCCTGCTCTACTCACAACCCTTTCCTAGCTTTCTCTTTGCAAATATGATTGATAAATCCACTCCTCTGATGGTTAAGCTTTGTTCACCTCCTGTTTATATCAGGAGTAGCCAGCCCAACGCTCAAGGTGAAATTTGGGGGAACGCTCCTGACGAAGACAAACAAAAACATGCATGTTGAAAAGTAGAAAAAAAGCAAAATGGGAGTTTGAGAAAAAGAGACTGAGAGATTATATGTGGGTCAGCAGAGCTGAAAGATTTAGCTAGTGTTATGGTATCCTACAGATCAAATAATATTTGACTGAAGCTCTTATCCACCCCCCCAGCACATTATTCCCAACTCAGCTCTTCCAAAACACTTCAATGTGATCTCTGTAGTGTGGGGAGAAAGAAATGCATGTGGAACTTCTGGTACAGGGGGACACCTAAGCAGCCTCTGGCAGAGTGGGAAACACCAGCTCCTCAGAAAGGCAATCCCAACAATCCCTCTTCCTTGTTGCACAACACCAGACCCCTTGAAGCAGGCCTTCCACAGGTAAACCTACTACAGTTGCCAGAATAAGATAGAGAAGAAACTAGAGGATATGTAACTGCACCCAAAACATTATCTTTCAAGTCTAAGTGTAGGAAAGACAAATAGGATCTGAAAATTCTCTGAAGTGGAGAACATGACATTTTTACCACTGGTTTAATATTGATTTTGGTTTATCTAATCCCTGCTTTAATTATTGTGCCTCGGGCACTCCCTAGGACTCCAGACTCTTCCCAAACAGACTTTTTGCAAGCAGCCATCTCCTATCATGTGTGCCAAAGGATTTCTCATAAATTTCCAGCAGTTACCACCAGCAAATAAGCTACCTCAGATGCAGATAGCTACTGGTGTTTGAAACATGCTCTACTGACAGCAGACCCGTGGACTGTTGGTCAGAACACCTGGGATATTTGCTGGGTTCTTCCTGCCAGAGCTCTGTAAGAGTTGATTACAAAATGGATGCTTTTAGAATAGAGTTACAGCACACTGAAGACCCCAGGGTTTAGTAGATACCTCTTACTCACTTGCACAGTCCAACTGTCCTTTCATTGTATTCCCACTAAATTTCACTATGCTTATGTCTGTGTGCAAGATTTAAAAAAAAAAAAA